>JAIRCJ010000490.1:0-32817 GCA_020883675.1 Bruguiera gymnorhiza
TCAATAACCACTGGGCCCATTTCATGTAAAATCTATTAATAATACAAGCAATCCTTTATGTTAGTATAAGGATATCCTATTATTCAAGTAAAAAATATGGAAAATCCAAAGAATGTTAGAAACAGTAGTCTGTGTTGAGATTCCTACAGCCTTTTGGAATAAGAAAAGACATATGATAGAATTACCATATGAAGCAACTTTTGATAAAAGTTAAATTCCTATTAAGACTTAGCCAATAACTATGGGGACAAGGCAAGAGATCTATAAAAAGAAATGGATGATCTCTTAAAGAAATGTTTTATTAGGAAAAGTAATAGCCTATGGAGTTGACTAGCAATTTATGTTAAAAATGCTGCAAAATTGGAACAAGGAGTTCCAAGATTGGTTATTAACTACAAGCCTTTAAATAAACTTTTACATGGATTAGGTATTTTATACCTAAGAAGAAAGATTTACTTAATAGGCTTTATGAAGCCTGTTGTTCCCACAACCTTGTATGGGTTGCAATTGTTGTCAACTACGGTTAAGTGTGCAAGAAAGTAAAGCCACATGGAAGGGCAAGAAAGTAAATCCGTCGTATAAGGGCAAGAACATAAATCTGCCACGTAAGCCCTATTAGGGTTTCATGGAAGAGAGTATATAAAGGCCTTGGAAGACAAAACAAAAAGGAGGGCCAACAAAATTGGAAATAAACGGCAACCCTACAACAACCGGCCAAAAGAAAAGAAAATAATATACCAAAAGGGAACCCCACCGTCGGCCAAAAAAAGGAGAAAAAGATTGAGACAGCTGAAGGGGGGCCTGAACGAAAGAACAGAGGTCGAGAGGAGATGGCCGAAAAGAGAGCAGAACGGCAAGAGATCAGAAACGACACAATCGGGAAAGCAAACCAGAAACGTTCACCACCGGGAGAGCAAACTAGAACGTGCGACCTCCTGCAAGGAAACCAGAAACACGTCCTGCAAGCAAACCAGAAACACATCCTGCAAGCAACCAAAAATGCACAACCAGCAAGAGGAGAAATAAGAAACAGACCACCCGGAAGAGAAGACAGCAGACCTGATATCTGTGAGAACACCCGGAAGAGAAGACAGTAGACCTGGTATCCGTGAGATCACTCGGAAGAGAAGACAGCAGACCTGGTATCTGTGAGACCAACCAGAAGAGAAGACAGCAGACCAGAAGCGTGAGGCAGGCCGAAAGACGTGAACCAGAAAAACCAGTAGCGTGAGGCAGGCCAAGAGACGTGAAACGGCAGACCAGAAGCATGGGTGTACGTTAGGAGACGGCGTGAGACCAGGACATGCAACAGCGTGACAGACCAGAAGCGTGAGGACAGGCCGGTGAAACAGTAAGACCATGAAATAGGAGAGGGGTGAGACTGTGAGACGGTGAAAGCAGGAGGTATGTGAGACAACCTAGAGAAGGAATTCGGCGAAGCATCGGAAAGAACTCAACGTATTTCCAGATTTCTTCAAGAGAGTTTAGAGAGCGTTGCGGTGAACTTCTAAGCGGCAGTGGAGCAGTCTTTCAATTCAATAGAGGCAAGACAAGCTAGAAGAAGGGTAGACACAGTAAGTGACACTCTTTGTATTGTACTTGCTTAGTAATTGCAATAGTGAAAGGAGCAGAAGATTAAGACATCCATTGTAACTGGAATTCTCAAGTATAGTGGATAGTCTCGGTAAGGGAGAGTCCCTACCACCGTGGATGTACGTCATGTTGACGGAACCACATAAATCTCGTGTGTCCTTAATTTGCTTTACTTTCTGTGTTTTGAATTGAGTTGTGAATGCAGCTAAAGTATCAGCCAACCCATAACCTAACAAAGACCTAAACAAGAACATCTGAATTGTCTATTAGGCAAGGTGTCTGAAAGGTGACTTTGGGGACTATTGTGATTAGTAGGTAGCAATAGATCTACCCTAGTCGAATCTAAGAAGAGTTTGCTTTTAAGAAGAGATTGAAGTTGTTCACTTACCTGCAAATTGCGAATTGTGGTGATACTGATTCACCCCCTCTCTCAGTATCACAAACTAGTAGATCCTAGTGTGAAATTGGGAACTTCAATTGGTATCAGAGCACAGGTTCACCAGGATAAAGCTTAACAGCTTAGTGTACTAGTTTTGAAGAGCTCCAGAAGTTTTAACTTGTTCAGCATACTGAGAAATGGATGTCGGTACCAGCACCAGCACTACTTACAGCAAGAAGTTTCCAATCTTCAACAGAACCAACTACCATATGTGGAGAGCAAGAATGCAGGTGGTATTTGCAACCATGGGCATGAATGTGGTGAAATCTGTACAGGAGGGTTTTGAGCCTCCAGAAGAAGGTAAAGATCCAACCCAAAGGAATTAAGACAGTTTGAGATAAATGGGAAGGCCTCAAACGTCATCATTTCAGCATTGACAGATGCTGAATATGCTAAAGTTATGGACTGCAAATCTGCCAAGGAGATATGGGACAGATTGCAGAAAGTCTATGAAGGTGATGGCAGAATGAAGGAGGCCAAGCCTCAAGTTTTCAAGGAGAGATATGAATCTCTTAGAATGCAGAAAAATGAGACAGTCCAAGAGTTCTTCACTAGGGTTATTGATGCTGTAAGCGATCTTAGAAGTCATGGGAAGAACAAGAAGGACTCATCTATTGTGAAGAAAATTCTGAGAATTCTGTTGAGAGGTTTGCCTCAAAGGTGGCAGCCATAGAGGAGAGTAGAGATCTCAATTCTATGTCTCTGCATGATCTCCAGTGCAATCTCATTGCATATGACATGAGAATAAAGTCAACTGAGAGCTCCTCAACGTCAAAGTATCAAAGGAGGCAGCTTTCAAAGTTATGAAACACTTGAAGATAAAAGAAGAGGAAGAATCATCCAGTGAGGATGATGATGATGATAAGGAAGAAAGTGAAGGTGAAGTGTTGGCATACTTCACAAGGAAGTTCAAAAGGGGGTCTAAGAAGGGAAAAGGACAATTGTCCTTGAGATGTTATCGTTGTGGACAGACTGGACACTTTGTTTCTCAGTGCAAAATGAAACTTGATGATGAAGATGAGGATGGTGATGATGACAGAATTCAAAATGGAGAAGACCATCATTCAAGTCAAGGAAGTCCAACAAGAAGACTGCTAACCCACAGAAGAAGAAGAGAGGCTCATTCAAGAGTTATGTGAGCCAGACAAAAGAAGCCGATAAGGAGGAAGATGTAGACTCATCAGATGAGCATGCCTTTATGGTATCAGCTCGATGTGGTAGTTCAACCTCTAAAGAGGAAGAGGAGATTGATGAAGAAGAACTAGATCTTGAAGCTGAGTTAGAAGCAGCTTCAAAGGAGATAATCAGAAGGGGTAGAACCATAAGAAGGTTGGAGGCCCATATAAAACAAGTTGAAGCAAAGATTAAGGAAGCAGAAAGTCAAAAGGATGAAATAAGGGCTGAACATATTGACTTGAAGAGAGATTTGAAGAACAGATCAAAATATGTGAAGACCTTACTATGGAGCTTGGCTCAAGGACTTCAACAATTGAAGAAATGGAGATAAAGTTGCTGAGACTTCAGCAACAACTCAAAAAGAGTGAAGAGAACTTGCAGAAGTTTGAAGTGATAGGAGAAACAAGCTCTGCAAGAGAAAAGAAGAATGAAGAGAAAGTGCAGCAATCTGATGCTGCACTGCCTAAAGATAACGAGACTTTGCCACAGAAGTTGAAAGTGAAGGTTAAGTCTCAGAAAGAAAAGACTGATCAGCCCGGAACAGTGAAGGCTGAAAATAAAGAAGATTTGAAGAAGCAACCTAGGGTTGCAAACAAAAATGAAGAAAAGAAAGTCAGCCAGCAAAGGGCTATGGCTGAACAGAAGAAGGAGAAGAAGGTGACTGAAATGAAAGTCACACAGGCAAAGAAGCCAGCAACCTTGCCTACACAGCAAGTAATGAACAAAAGAAAACAAGCTGTGATTAGACCCAAGAAGAGGCAGTTTCAAGGTTACTGTCTTTATTGTGAAGTTTGGGGTCATAAGGCAAGTAAATGCTGGTGGAGAAGGCCAGTATATGTCTCCAACTTGAGAAGATAAGATGCTGCATACAGGGGGAGACAATACAAAATTCAGAGGAGAACACCTGTTGTGAGTTCTTACACATACTATAAAAGGCAAGGACACACTAACAAGGATTGTTGGTGGAAGCCCAAACCAGTGGTTTCAAAGAACAAGTTTGCTATATTGGGAGATTTGGAATAGTGTGAAAGGTGCGAGCAGGATGGCCATAATGCCAAGAGATGCATGACACTTCTCCCTAAGCAAGAGAAGGCACTCAATGGCACAGTGAAAGGAATTAGTACAATCAAAGCTGAGAAAAAGGAGAAAGCTATCATCAAGCCAGTTCAAAAGAAGGAATATAAAGCTAAAAGGGAGGTGGCTAATATAGCTGAAATTGCACTAAAGGCTGACTACAAGGATAAGCAGTGGATCCTTGATAGTGGGTGCACTTCACACATGACAGGAGACAAGAGTAAATTATCAAAATTGAACAAGTCAAGAGAAGGCAGAGTCAAGTTTGGCAATGATGATTCACTCAACATTAGTGGTCAAGGGTCAGTAAATATTGGAAAAGGAAAGTTGAAAGATGTTCTGCACGTTGAATGACTTAGATATAATCTAGCATCTGTCAGCCAACTATGCAATGAAGACCATAAAGTGATATTTACAAAAACAGGTTGCTAAGTAAAGAGTAAAGAAGGCAATACTGTTGCAGCTGGGAAGAGAACAGCTGGAAATTTATATGTGATTGATGAGGACAAGACAAACAGTTGTTTACTTACAAAAGAAGAAGAAAATCAACTCTGGCATAGGAGGTTGGGACACTTAACACAGAAGAACATGAGGAAGCTGACCACTACTCATGCAATTAGAGACATTCCAGACCTCAAGAGAGAGAGGAAGTATGTCTGCTCAGCATGCTCTAAAGGAAAACAGGTCAGAAAGCAGTATAAGACCAAAAAGGTCAATTCTGAAATAGTGCTTGACATTG
This sequence comes from Bruguiera gymnorhiza, assembly GCA_020883675.1. NCBI lineage: Eukaryota > Viridiplantae > Streptophyta > Magnoliopsida > Malpighiales > Rhizophoraceae > Bruguiera > Bruguiera gymnorhiza. The sequence continues at coordinate 5,022 of JAIRCJ010000490.1, forward strand.
TACATACTGATTTGTGTGGGCCGATGAGAACAAAAGGGTTGAATGGTGAGAGGTACTTCATCTTGTTTGTTGATGATATTCCAAAAGGACCTACATCATGCACCTCAAACACAAGTCAGAAGTTTTGAAATGCTTCAAGAGATACAAAAGATTGGCTGAAAATGAGAGTGGAAAGAAGATCAAAGTATTGAGGTCAGATCAAGGCACTGAATTCACAAATGGAGCTTTTGAAGATTACCTTGAGAAGCATGGAATTCACCATCAAATGGCAGCAGCAAGAACACCTCAACAAAATAGGGTGGTAGAGAGGAAAAATAGAGCTGTGGTTGAAATGGCAAAAACTCTACTGCTGGAATCCAAGCTTCACACAAGATTTTGGATAGAAGCAACATTTACAGCTATGCACCTATTGAACAGAGTTTTACTAAGGCCTAATACTGATAAGACTCCATATGAGCTATGGAGTGGGAAGAAGACAACAACCAAGTATCTTAGAATCTTTGGCAGCCCATGTTTTGTGAAGAACAAGGAGCAAAACTTGGGAAAATTCCATGCTAGGTCAGATGAAGGCATCTTTGTGGGATACTCAGCAAAGACAAAAGGTTACAGAGTTTTTCTGCATAAACTAGGAAAAGTGGTCACTTCCAGTGATGTGAGAATAGATGAAAACTGGAAAACAATGCATAATGGAGAAGCTGAGGACAGTGAAGAAGATGACTTCAAGATAGATGAAGAATCTGACCAACATGAAGAAGAGGGAAAAGAAGTAAGTTCAGACTCAGAGAAGTGTGAGTCTGAAGATGAAGAAGGAGATTCTCTTGCAACTAAGACTGTGCAAGAGAGAAAGACAAAAAAGACATGGACTAGTGCTCATCAAGGAAATCAGATAATAGGTGACCCATCAGCAGGAGTTACAATAAGAAGAAGAATTGTGGGAGCTACTGCTTTACTCTCACAAGTTGAACCTAATTCTGTTGAAGAGGCTGCACAAGACAAAGCCTGGGTCAAAGCTATCAATGAGGAGTTGGATCAAATCGAGAAGAATGAAACATGGGAGCTGGTCCCAAGACCCACTAACAAGAATGTCATAGGAACAAAATGGGTGTTTAAAAATAAACACAATGAAGATGGCAAGGTGGTAAGGAACAAGGCTTGGCTGGTTTGCAAAGGCTACACTCAGATAGAAGGAGTAGATGTTGATGAAACTTTTGCACCAATAGTAAGGTTGGAAACTATCAGAATGTTCTTAGCTTTGGCAGCACATAAGAGGTATAAAGTTTACTAGATGGATGTGAAATCAACCTTTCTAAATGGGCTCCTGAAAGAAGAAGTGTATATTGAACAACCCGATGGAGTACAAATCAGTGAGGATGAGACACACATGTGCAAGCTGAAGAAAGCCTTGTATGGCCTTAAACAAGCCCTAAGAGCATGGTACAGTAGGCTGGATGTGTATTTAAGAAGGTTGAACTTCATAAGAGGAACAATTGATAATAACCTATATGTGTTCAACTCAGAGAAAGGCCAACTGATAACCATAGTATATGTAGATGACATCATCTTTAGAGGGGATCACTCTGAGCTATGCCAAGAATTTGCACAGAAGATGAGTGAGGAATTTGAGATGTCATTGATTGGAGAAATGACTTACTTTCTTGGATTACAAATAAAACGGTGTGAAAAAGGTATTTTTATTTCTTAGACAAAATATGCCAAAGAGATGCTGAAAAAGTTTGGTATGGAGGATAGCAGACCTGTTAGTACCCCTATGCCAGTAAGCTGCAAGTTAACAAAAGATTAGGAAGGAAGGAGTACAAGCCCTACAGAATACAGGAAGATGATAGGGAGCCTTCTGTATGTTATAGCATCAAGGCCTGATCTTATGCAAGCTGTGTGCATTGCCAGTAGATTCCAAACTGATCCTAAGGAATCTCATGTGTTGGCAGTGAAAAGAATCAAGTGGACACTGGAAAAGGGCTTGTGGTATCCTGCCATGGATTCTGTAAAACTACAAGCATACACTGATACAGACTGGGCAGGAAGTATAGATGATAGAAAATCAACCAGTGGCTGCAGCTTCTACTTGGGTTCAAAGTGTGTTGCATGGCTAAGATACCTTAAGGGGACACTGGAAAAGGGCTTGTGGTATCCTCCCATGAATTCTGTAAAACTACGAGCATACACTGATACAGACTAGGCAGGAAGTATAGATTATAGAAAATCAACCAGTGGCTGCAGCTTCTACTTGGGTTCAAAGTGTGTTGCATGGCTAAGTAGAAAGCAAAATAGTGTTGCTTTGAGCACAACGGAGGCTGAGTATATGGCTGCTTGTGCAGCATGTACTCAGGTGATATGGATGCAAAGAAAATTGGCCGATTTGGGTGTTGAAGTGAAGTTACCAATAAGTGTACTATGTGATAATCAAAGTGCAATTGATCTTAGCAAGAATCCAGTTCAACATTCAAGGAGCAAGCATATTGACATTCGGTATCACTTTATCAAGGATCAAGTGGAAGAGGGCACAATTCAGTTGGAGCATGTCGGCACTAAAAATCAAATCTCAGATATTCTAACTAGTCCACAGAGCTATTTGAAAAGCATAGAATGAGTCTGTCTGTGCAAATGCCTCCTTAAACCTGAAGTTCAAGTGAATCCTCCATCTCTACTTTGCAGGTTTTTCAAATTTGTAATTGGTTGGCAAAGGGGGAGAGAAGCAACAGTGTAGGGGGAGCTGTTAAGGAAGGGGGAGTGCATATTTAGGGGGAGTTGTAATCCATCTACTTCTGGATTATTACTTTAAGAAGATTATGAAGGACTGCTGCATAATGGTTTTTGTTGTGAGTGTTGCCCACAATTACAAAGGGGGAGATTGTTGTTCCCACAGCCTTGTATGGGTTGTAATTGTTGTCAACTAGGGTTAAGTGTGCAAGAAAGTAAATCCACCGCATAAGGGCAAGAACGTAAATCTGCCACGTAAGCCCTATTAGGGTTTCATGGAAGAGAGTATATAAGGGCCTTGGAAGACAAAACAGAAAAGGAGGGCCAACAAAATTGAATAAACAGCAACCCTACAACAACCGGCCAAAAAGAAGAGAAAATAATATACCAAAAGGGAACCCCACCGTCGGCAAAAAAAAGGAGAAAAAGAGGAGACAGCCGAAGGGGGGCTGAATGAAGAACAGAGGTCGAGAGGAGACGGCCGAAAAGAGAGCAGAACAGCAAGAGATCAGAAATGACACCACCGGGAAAGCAAACCAGAAACGTCACCACCGGGAGAGCAAACCAGAACTTGCGACCTCCTGCAAGGAAACCAGAAACACGTCCTGCAAGCAAACCAGAAATGCACAACCAGCAAGAGGAGAAATAAGAAACAGACCACCCGGAAGAGAAGACAGCAGACCTGGTATCTGTGAGACCACCCGAAAGAGATGACAGCAGACCTGGTATCTGTAAGATCACCCGGAAGAGAAGACAGCAGACCTGGTATCCATGAGACCAACCAGAAGAGAAGACAGCAGACCAGAAGCGTGAGGCAGGCTGAAAGACGTGAACCAGAAAAACCAGTGGCATGAGGCAGGCCAAGAGACATGAAACAGCAGACCAGAAGCGTGGGTGTATGTCAGGAGACGGCGTGAGACCAGAACGTGCAACGGCATGACAGACCAGAAACGTGAGGACAGACCGTGAAACAGTAAGACCGTGAAATAGGAGAGGGGTGAGACCGTGAGACGGTGAAAGCAGGAGCTGTGTGAGACAACCTAGAGAAGGAATTTGGTGAAGCATCGGAAAGAACTCAATGTATTTCCAGATTTCTTCAAGAGAGGTTAGAGAGCGTTGCGGTGAACTTCTAAGTGGCAGTGGAGCAGCCTTTCAATTCAACAGAGGCAAGACAAGCTAGAAGAAGGGTAGACACAGTAAGTGACACTCTTTGTATTGTACTTGCTTAGTAATTGCAATAGTGAAAGGAGCAGAAGATTAAGACATCCATTGTAACTGGAATTCTCAAGTATAGTGGATAGTCTTGGTAAAGGAGAGTCCCTACCACAGTGGATGTACATCACGTTGACAGAACCACGTAAATCTCGTGTGTCCTTAATTTACTTTACGTTCTGTGTTTTGAATTGAGTTGTGAACACAGCTAAAGTATCAGCCAATCCATAATCTAACGAAGACCTAAACAAGAACATCCGAATTGTCTATTAGGCAAGGTGTCTGAAAGGTGACTTTGGGGACTATTGTGATTAGTAGGTAGCATAGATCTACCCTAGTCGAATCTGAGAAAGAGTTCGCTTTTAAGAAGAGATTGAAGTTGTTCACTTACCTGCGAATTGTGAATTGTGGTGATACTGATTTACCCCCCCTCTCAGTATCATAAACTAGTAGAATCTAGGGTGAAGTTGGGAACTTCAAAGCCCAAGTATTTTCAAAATTCGATATAAAATCTGGTTACTAGCAAATCCAAATTCACAAAAGGGATAAGTGTAAAAGAACATTTACAATACCATTCAAACTTGAATGACATCACAAGAAAATAGAGGACAAACCTAGAGGACAAACTTGAATGACATCACAAGAAAATAAATGGCAAAATTAGAGTTGAGGAAGAAAACTATATTATTATTATGGCCAAAATAACCAAACTGTATAACTTTTATCAATAACTCAAATTTGATGCCTTTCATTTTGTTCCTTTTTTTTTCTTTTCTTTTTTTTTTACTCAACACAAAACATCAATAGAATACTTAGAGACAACAATTGGAATTGAAATTAACACATTTTTGGTAGTTATGATCTTAAACAAACAAGCCGAGTGAAAAGGGTTGCAAACAGACAAATTAGCACATTTGAATGGTAATGCGCTTAATAGACAAACTAAATAGAAATAAATAAATCACAAGGTAGCAAATTAAAGAATTAGTTGATCTAACCTAATTTAGAGCTAAGCTTTGAAACCGACTGATGTGAAAAACCCCAAAAGATATGGCTTAAGGACCCAATGCACACAAGGAATCAAAGAATATCTAAGAAAGCTAAATCAGACATTAATAACACAAACCTTAGACCCAACATTCAAAAGAACATGAACCTAGGCTATTTAAGAAGGATATGGATGCCACACTCCAGAAAAGAAAGGAATTGAGAGTGATAAGTCATGTTGAACACCACAAAAGGAGGCACTTCTTGATAAGTTTTTTAGTTCTTGAAAGAACTGAAGGAGAAAACCCTTGCTTTTATTTCTCTCAAAGTTGTCTAATATTCTAGAGCGTACAAGGAGGTACCTATTTATAGGCTAAGATAGCAATCCTAAAGAGGCATAAATTCTTATTTAGGACAAATCCTTATTTAGAAGGAATTCTCATATAGGACAAATTCTTACACAGAAAACTTTTATTTTTATACAATCACTTATTTAGGATAAACTCCTATTTAGGAGCGAATGCTATTACTTAGTCCCAACCCATTAAGTACTCTAGTCATATTAATAAGGTCTTGAATCTCTTTCAAGCATGAATTCACACCATTTGTAGCTTGGTTGGTTTGAATGTCCTCAATCAATTCATTTATTGCTTCTTTCATTTTTTTGGCTCTAACTTGTGTTATTAAGCATTCTAGGATGTGCAAATGGACCTCTTGCATCCTTTAAAGCCTTCCACATATCATCTCTAAACTTCGTATCATCCCTTAACTTTTACTTTTATGATTAATGAACTACTATGAACATCTAGTCAGGCTCCCAGGCCTAGTTCTCCTTCTCTCTCTGATATAAGATATCAGAATGAAGATAGGAGTCTCTTTGTCCTCGAGGTAGTCAATGAGGAAGATGAAAAGGTACAAGAGTTATTGTACTTTCCTAAAAATAGTATAAAAAGAAAATGATTTCTTATGACCTTTAATGAAAAGGAGTGAGAAATATGACATAAATGTCATAAGATATATACCAATAGTATAGGAGCTGTAGATATATTTACTTATTTAGAAAAGGTCTACAAACTTAAGAAAAAACCTTTTCCAAAATTTTTTTGCCTTGGAAGAATGTATGGTTCTTGAAAAAATATAACAAACATATGTTACAAGAAAAGGAAAAAGGGTTAATAGTATTCACCCACATACACTTAACCTAAGTATAGAAATAAAAGACTATAAAGTTATAGTTTCACTATATAAGGCAGAGCTTTCTACTAGTACTGTTATAGAGCAAGGAAATTATACCAATTTTTATCTCTAGTCAATAGGAAATCAGTTTAATAGAGTTCAAGAAAAGATAAAAGAAGTCATTTAGAAAGATCTGAAACCTTTGGTTAAAACTGAAATAGAAAAAAGTGTTTTAGTTAAACCCATGACATCAGAAGAAATAAATTACAATATGTCAGGTAAAAATCCTAAAAAGACATAATTTGTTGATGAAACAATCAAAAGATTAAAAAGCATGGATTAAAAGAAAAAGATGTTTCGGTATTAGGAAAAAAGGAACAAATTATAGAAGAAGAGTCTGAGGTTAAGGATTATGTAGAAAAAATTCAAGAAATGATCTTCTCAAAACAAAATTTAGGTAAAAAAGATCCATCATGATGTGGAAAACCACAAAATATGTGGCTTAGGGACTTAACGCAGACTAGGAATCAAAGAATATCTAAGAAAGCTAAATTAGACTATAATAACACAAACCCTAGACCCAACAATCAAGGGAACATGAACCTAGAGTATTTAAGAAGGATATGGATACCACATCATAGAAAAGAAAGGAATTAGAAGTGATAAGTCAAGTTGAACACCATAACAAGAGGTACTTCTTGATAAGTTCTTTGGTTCTTGAAAGAACTGAAGGAGAAAACCCTTGCTTTTTATAGGCTAAGATAGCAATCTTAAAGAGGTATAAATTCCTATTTAGGACAAATCCTTATTTAAAAGGAATTTCTATTTAGGACAAATTCTTACACCAAAAATTCACTTTTATACAATCACTTATTTAGGATAAACTACTATTTAGGAGTGAATGTTATTACTTAGCCTTGGCCTATTAAGTGCTCCAATCATATTAATAAGGCCTTAACTCTCTTCTAGCTTGAATTCACACCATTTATAGCTAGATTGGTCTGAATGTCCTCAATAAGCCCATTTAGTGCTTCTTTCATCTTTTTGGCTCTAACTCATGTTATTGGGCCTTTTAGAATGTACAATGGACCTCTTACATTCTTTTAAGCCTTCCACTAATCGTCTTTAAGGTTCTCATCATTCCCCTTCTCCTTGAAAGGATTCATCCTCGAATCATCACTTACATCAAAAGGGGAAGGATCAGAAATATTAAATGTTGCAGTCACATTATACTCACTAGGGAGGTACAACTTATAAGCATTGTCATTAATGCGTGCTACAACTTGAAATGGACCATCACCTCTAGGTTGTAGCTTTGAACGCCTCTAAGCTAGGAATCATTCTTTGTGCATATGTATCCAAACCCAATCACTAAGTTCAAACACCACTATCTTTCACCTTTTGTTGACCTAGGATGCATATTACTTTGTTCAATTTTCAATATGTCACCACACCTTTTCATGCAATTTCTTCACCATGTCAACATTGTGTTCACCATCTATGCTAGCATACTCATTGACAGGTATAGACACCAAATATAAAGGAGTCAAGGGATTAGAACCATATACAAGTTCAAATAGAGAGTAACTAGTAGCAGAATGAACACTCTTATTATATGCAAACTCAACATGCGATAAACAATCTTCCCATGTTTTCAAATTCATTCGAATAATAGCACACACAAGACTAAAAAGTGTTTGATTAACCACCTTAGTCTACCTATCAGTTTATGAAAGATAAGTAATTGAAAATAATAGTTTAGTACCTAATTTACCCCACAAAGTCTTCCATAAGTAGCTTAAGAACTTTGTATCCCAATCTGAAACAATGCTCTATGGCATGCCATGCAAACATACTACTTCTCTAAAGAATAAGTCAACCACATAGCTTGCATCATTAGTTTTATGTCATAGGATAAAGTGTGCCATCTTTGAAAATCTATCAACAACAACAAATACAAAATCCTTACCCATTTTTGAATACAAAGTCCATAGATAAATCAATCGAGGGATGGCTAGGTATGGGTAAGGGGGTATACAGGGCATGGGGTAAAACTCTAGATTTAGCCTATTTGCATGTTATGCATCTCTCACACATCCTGTTTCATGTGTGACCAAAAGAAATGTTCAGTTAGGACATCTAAGGTCTTTGTAACTCCAAAATGACCCATTAGACCACCTGCATAAGCTTCTCTCATCACCAACTCTAATGAGAACCTTAAAGATGATGGGTGGAAGGCTTCAAAGGGTGCAAGAGGTCCATTGCACGTTCCAAAAGGCCCAATAACACAAGCTAGAGCCAGAAAGATGAAAAAAGCACTAAATGGGTTGATTAAGGACATTCAGGCCAACCAAGTTTCAAATGGTGCAAATTCAAGCTTGAAAGAAAGTCTAGGCCTTATTAATATGATTAGAGTACTTAATGGGTCAAGGCTAAGTAATAGGATTCATTCCCAAATAGGACTTTATTGTCTATGTAAGAATTTGTCCCTAGATAGGAATTCCTCCTAAATAAGGATTTTTCTTAAGTAGGAATTTGTGCCTTTTTAGGATTGCTATCTTAGCCTATAAATAGGCACCCCTTGTAAGATCTAGAAAATCAGACAATTTTGAGTGAAATAGAAAGTAAGGGTTTTCTCCCTCGGTTCTTTTAAGAACTAAAGAACTTATTAAGAGGTACTTCTTCTTGTGGCATTCCAATCGACTTATCACTCCTAATTCCTTTCTTTTCTGGAGTGTGACATCCATATCCTTCTTAAATACCCTAGGTTCATATTCCTTTGAATGTTGGGTTTAGGGTTTGTGTTATTAAACTCTGATTTAACTTTCTTGGTTATTCTTTGATTTCTTGTGTGTGTTGGGTCCTTAAGCCACGTCTTTTTAAGGTTTTCCGCATCAGTTGGTATTAGAGCCCATCTCTAAATCAAGTTGAATCAACTCATTCTTTAAATTTCTACCTTGTGATTTATTTATTTCTATTTAGTTTGTCTATTAAATGCATTACCATTCAAATGCACTAATCTATTTGTTTGTAATCCTTTCTTCTGCTTGTTTGTTTGAGATAACAACTATCAAAAACATGCTAATTTCAATCCCAATTGTTGTGTCTAAGTATTCTACTATTGTTTTGTGTTAAGTGAAAGAAAAGAAATAAAAATAAAAAAGCAATGAAAAAAAAGAGAAAAAGAAAAGAAAGGAACAAAAGAAAGAAGGCATCAAATTCAAGTTATCGATAAAAGTTAACAACTTGGTCATATTGGTTGCAACAATAATATAGTTTCCTTGCTCAACTCCAATTCTATCATTCATTTTCTTATTATGTCAACCAAGTTAGTCTTATAGGTTTAACCCCCTATTCTAATTTTTGTAAGTTTAGTTCATTAAATTTGTTTGCGTTGTCATCCTTTTTCATTTTCTTTTTTGACTCCTTGTTCTCCAATTTGTTCAATTCTATGCCATTTATCTTTTTCTGCTCAAAATCAATCCTCTTGATTTAGTTTGCTTAGTTCCTTACAGAGCTAAAAGGGGAAATTTGAGTGGTACAAGGCAAGAGTGAAAGTTCATATAAAGAAAAAGTCATAAAGAGTGTAAACACAAGGGAGTGTGACACCTTCTTTGTGTGAAACACGTAAGGGAGTGTTTTGTGAGGTACCCTAATTATTTTGTGTTGAAGTAATACTATGATGGCTAAAGACAAAGGTGCAGCTCAGGAGGGAGCTAGTGATGTGTCCTTTATGATCAAAGCTATGCAACAACAATTTGAGCATATGAATACCAGATTGGATGATATAAGGGAGAGGATAAAGGAGCAAGCTAATACAATAGCAAAGTTACAAAGGAGGCATGGGGAATATGAGGCTCCTAAAGCAAGAAGGGAATTGAAACATGCCTATGACCATGAAGATGATGTAAAAGATGATGAATTTGACGATCAAACTACTATGGTTAGAACTATTAACAATAAAAGGGATTGGAGAGAATTTGGGAGGCAAGACACCTATGACCATGATTTGGGCAGTATTAAAATGACAATTCCTCCATTCCAAGGTAAGAATGATCTTGCTGTGTACCTATAATGGGAAAAGAAGGTTGAATTGGTTTTTAACTACCATAACTATTCCAAGGAGAAAAAGGTAAAGCTTGTTGTTGTTGAATTTACTGATTATGCTATTATTTGATGGGATCAACTTGTTTTGACTAGGAGAAGGAATCATGAGCAACTTATTGATACATAGGAGGAGATGAAGGCTATCATGAGGAGGAGGTTTGTCCTTAATCACTATTACAAAGAGTTGTACCAAAGACTTTAAGGGCTCACTCAAGGCACCAAAAGTGTGGAGGACTACCAGAAGGAAATGGAGATTGCCATGATTAAGGCGAATGTAAAAGAAGATAAAGAGGTAACCATGTCTCGATTTCTGCAAGGGCTAAATAAAGACATAGCCAATGTGGTTGAATTGCAACATTATGTGGAATTAGAAGACATGGTGCACATGGCAATGAAAGTTGAAAGGCAATTTAAATGAAAGGGTTCCACACGATTTGGGGAGAACTTAAGTTGTACCTTATCTTGGAAGCCAAATTGGAGTAAAAGAGATGAGAAGGCTGATTACAAGTCTAAAGCCAAGCTCTCTAAGCACAAGAATATGGGTTCAAGCAAGGAGCAGGTAATTCTAACTCCCAACCAAGTAGAAATAGAGATGTTAAATGTTTTAAGTGTTTGGGTAGAGGTCACATTGCATCTTAATGTCAGAATAAGCGTGCAATGATCTTGAGAGGTAATGGTGATGTTGAAACTGCAAGTGAATCAAATCATGATTCTATGCCATCATCAAAGGGTGAAAGTGATGGAGAGGAGTATCCAGTTAATGGAGTAGCTCTTGTTACAAGTCGAGCATTGAATATGCAAGTAAAGGAAGAAAATGAGGTGCAATGAGATAACATCTTTTAGATGAGGTGTCTCATCAAAGATAAGGTATGTAGTATGATTATTGATGGTGGGAGTTCCACTAATGTTGCTAGCACAACCACGATTGAGAATTTGGATTTACCTATTATGAAGCATCCTAGGCCATATAAGTTTTAGAGTTGAATAAGAGTGGTGAAGTCAAGGTAAATAAGCAAGTGCTCGTGGTCATTTTCTATTGGAAGGTATCGTGATGAAGTTTTGTGTGATGTTGTACTTATGCAGCCGGGCCATATTCTATTAGGAAGGTCATGGCAGATTGACAAGTGAGTCATGCATGATGGCTTCAAGAATTGATATTCTTTTGTAATGAATGAAAAACCCACCACTCTTGTACCATTATCACCCCAACAAGCTTATAAGGATCAGTCAAGGATTAAAAGTAAGAGTGAATAGAAATGAGAGATTGACAAAAGAGAAAAGAGTGGAGAAAATGTGAGGACACAAGAGAGAGAGAAGAAAACAGAAAGTTTCTATGCAAAATAATGTGATGTCAAAAGAGCATTTTATGCCAAATAATGTATGATCATACTCTTATACAAAGAGACTTATTTTAACACTAACAAGTTTGAACCATCTTGGCCTAGTGTTATTGTTGCTTTATTGCAGGAATTTGAAGATGTATTTCCTGACGATGTCCTAAGTGGATTGCCACTTAAGAGAGGAATTGAGCATCAAATTGATTTCATCCTTGGTGCATCCATCCCTAATCGGCCAGCATATAGGAGTAATCCTAAGGAGACAAAGGAGTTTCAAGGGCAGGTTAAGGAGCTTATTTCAAAAGGATATGTGAGGGAAAGCATGAGTCCTTGTGTTGTTCCTGTCCTACTTGTACCCAAAAAAGATGGGACTTGGAGGATGTGTGTTGATTGTCGAGCGATCAACAAATCACTATAAAGTATCGTCACCCCATACCTAGGTTAGATGTTATGTTGGATGAATTGCATGGTTCGTGTGTCTTTTCTAAGATTGATTTGAAAAGTGGATATCACCAAATTAGGATATCACCATATTCAATCTGGTTAACATCGTCAACCAGAAGGTCATAGTGATGTTGAATATCTTTTAAAGTTTTCCCAGGCACATCTGATGCAATTTTCTCCCAACGATCTGAAGCATCCTGAGGATGAATTGCAAGGGCAATTTCAAAAGCCTTGTCTTGTTCTCTAGTCCACACAGAGCTACAGCCCATTCTTCCACAGTCATCTAACCTTGTCTGAATCTACTATCCAGGTTGCCATTCACAAAACAAGGAAAAAGGACCTTCCTAAATTCTCCAGGATAGGCCACCAGCAGGCCAATCTCCAGAAGTGCGTCCAAAGTTGGATCTGAATTATTTGTGTATCTGGTGTTGCTAGCAACTGACTTGATGGTAGATAAGAATTATGGCAAAACAGGTTGTGTCAGGCTACAGAAGTAAGCAAGAAGTGATAACAAACAGCCTAGAAAAGGGCATGGTAGCTGAAGCAGAGAGCCAACCTCCAATAAAAATCACAAACCCCAAGTGAAGTATGTGAAGAATTCAATGGTGATTTGCTCCGCTAGTCAAAATATTGGACTCTAGTGAATTGCTGACCTATAATGGTATGAAAAGGCAATAAAAGTTCAGTTAGACCATGAGAAATATCTGTAAGCCATTATATCAAAGATGCAATAAATGGTTGCTGAGAGAAAATGGAAAATACATACAGAATTCAATTTGGCGGTGAATTAATGGTGAATAAGAAAATGGTAATTAGAGCTTTGGACAGCTGAGATATGAGAGAGACAACAAATAAACCAAGAAAAGAAGAAAAACCCAAAAGCCTGCAAGGAGCAAAAACAGTATTTACATCGCCATTTCTAATCCCAACAAAACCCATTAACCATTTCCCTGTTTGATAACAACAGTTTGACAGCACAGGCCCACAAAAGGTTTACCAGGCTACAACTCAGTTGTTTTGCTTTTCTTGACAGTCCAACCAGACAGTAAAAAGAGAAAAGATCATAAATCATATAAACACCGCTGGTACCCATATATCCAGCAGATATTCAAATCAGAATAAACACAAAATAACTAAAATAGCCCATAAGCTAGGTATGGGTCTTTTCTAAGTTCGTGTGTCTTTTCTTTAATTTTTTAGGATATTTTATAGATGGATAACCCATTTGTTCACAAAAGTCTCCTAAGATTATTTGGCTTGAGTTTTTTCATTCTGCAATTACCTATCTAGTTTCATTTCAGTATAGAGTTTAACTCCTTCAGCTACCACTTCAACAATGTAATTAGAGTAATCAATAACTTCATCATGATAGGATTTTAATTTATGTTTTATTCTTTCAAAAACAAGGTAGGTAACCCAAACAAAAACTTCTCTTTCCAAAAAATGCTTCGACTATCTTCCTTAATAAAACTTTAGAGAAGAAGACATCTTTTGTACCACATGAATTGGCATAGATCTAGGCACCTTAACTAATTAGTTGTTCATATATCTGTCTACTAATAAGGTGGCTAAACTAATAAAATGATTAGTAATGGTGTAAATTAGTGTTTTAGCACTCTTAGATGTTTGCATGCCATGTTCTATTTTAATAGCATTAAATATTTGAGCTTTAACTTCATTTGTTAAATAAAAATCCCACCAGCCTTTAAGTTATCTAATAATCCATTTATTAAAATCTTACTATTTGGGGGTCGGAATTACCTCAGTTTTTGTAGTAGTATCAAACATTATCATATAATGCAATAGAATAAGAATCTAATTTTCTGACATCCCATCTAAAATCCATTCGACGATACTACTATCATCGTATTATACATAATTGTACTTAAACTGTTCCATTTCTTAAATTTTCTCCACATAATCTTCGGCCCCTATTTCTTCTTCTATAATTTCTTCCTTTTTTCCTAATACAGAAGCATCTTTTTCTTTTAATCCTAGGTTTTTAATCTTTTTATTATTTCATTGACTAATTTTATTTTTTCAAGAGTTTTACTTGACATATTGTAATTTATTCCTTTGATGACATGGGTTTGAATAAAATCTTTTTTTTCCATTTCTAGTTTCACCAAATGTTTCTGAGCTTTCTAAGCTCTTCTTCTATCCTTTCTTTAACTTTATTAAGCTAATTTCATATAAATTGAAGATAAAGATTAGTATAATTTCCTTACTCCATAATAGCACCAATAGACCTCTTTATATAGTGAAGTTATAACTTCACAATTTTTTATTTTTATACTTATTTTAAGTGTAGGTGGGTGAATAGTATTAACCCTTTTTGTTTTCTTGTAACATATTCTTAATATGTTTTTTCAAGAGTTATACATTCCCTCGGGGTAGAAAAATCATCGAAAAGGTCCTTTTTTGAAATTTATACACTTTTCCATATAAGTGAATATATTTATCAACGTCGTTTATTATTATATATCCTATGGCATTTATGTCATATTTCTTGTTCTTTTTGTTAAAGGTCATAAAAAACCATTTCTTTTATTCTATTTTCAGGACAATAAACTAACTCTCTTACTTTTTGTTTATCTCATCAACTATTTTGAGATATAGAGACACCTATCTTCAACTTGATACCGTATCAGAGAGAGAAGGTGACATTGGCCAGGACCTAACCAAGTATGTCTAGTGGTCATTAACCACAGAAGTAGAAGTTGATGGAGGAAAGTCAACATTATACTGAGGTTGATGAATCCATTTTCTTATTCTTTTAATACCCTTCCAACTCAATGATTGGTACTGAAGAGGTAGAAAATCTAGGTTTAACCTTTTCTCATCCCTTTTTAATGGTTTGACCTCATATTTCTAGATGGAGCAAATCAGATTTTAACATCCATCTTGGAATTCAATTACTTCTTCCACTTGTCTATTAACTTATTTAATGGGATTCAATAGCTTTTTCTAATACTCATATTTTAGGTAATTAAACCTGATCTCCAAGTATTGTTTTTAGTAATCATTACATTAGGATTTTAAATTCTATTAGTCAAAAATAAAGTAGTGAGTCCCTTTATCAGCATATCTAGCTAAAATCTTTTAATTCTTGGGATAATGTGGTGTTTATAACCTTATAATGTATTCTATAAATAAGGATTAGATTTTTTAAAGCAAGCATCATATCAAATCCTTCAGTTTTAATATCCAAAGATAAAGCATGCATCAAATTTGGATTTGATAGTGACAAGGTAAAATTAAGGAAATAAGAGAACCAAATAGGTCCATCACTTAGAGTGGATTCAATTATTTTTAATAAGGAGTTATGGAAACAATTATGTCTTTTATCTCTATCACATATAATTACTGAGTTATTTAACCCAGTCTAGTGGTAGGTTTTAATGCTACTTGTACCATTCCAGTATGGATTGTTGGTGTTAGCTACTAAGCTCTTAAGATAGCGCAAAAAATCATTATACCCTAAGTTAAGGGTAACGTTTCTCGAAAGCTTTAATAACATAATCAACCTATAAAAAAACATCCTTGTTTATAATCTTAGGAAGAAGATGAAGAAGGAAAAGCCCATTTTTGTAAGCAATTATTATCTAAATTTTACTAATTATTATTTCTTTATNGCTACTAAGCTCTTAAGATAGCGCAAAAAAATCATTATAACCCTAAGTTAAGGGTAATGTTTCCTCAACAGCTTTAATAACATAATCAACCTTATAAAAGAAACATCCTTGTTTATAATCTTAAGAAGAAGATGAAGAAGGAAAAGCCCATTTTTGTAAGCAATTATTATCTAAATTTTTACTAATTATTATTTCTTTATTCCTAGACAAACTATCACTTATAAATAATCTATTAGGTTTTAACCTTTCCATTTTGCATTAAATCACTGTCAATATCTTAAGCCAACCTTAAAACACTTAAACATAACTAATATGGGTATAAAGGCAGCACGACTTGGGATTTTCAATAATAAGTCACATATAAGATCAATTTTCCTCTAGGCTGGCTCTGATCATTCTCTCTTGATAGCAGGATCACATAGAGATGTATAGAACACATATAGAAACACATTAATGAAAGAAGATAATAAAGACAGAAAGAATACTTACAAAAAAAGCTTTCATTGAGCACCAAACATTGTTACAAGTTTTTGTTACAAAGGCAGGAGGAGAAAGAGAGGTATTACAAAGAGGGAAGGGAAAGGCAAATTGGACTCTGCCTCCCTTAGCCTATAGGAGGTTTATTTATACATGAAAAAGGTGATAACCATCATGGGAGGAATCTACTTTTTTAAGTGGAATGCTCCATTATTTTTCACTATCCTCCACTTGTGCTAAAGTAGCTTTTCTCAGAAATAAATGGAAAGGATAGAATAAGGTGAACAAGAGAACAAACTAAGGTGAATAGGGTATAATTGAACTAATTGGAGAACAAGGAGTTAAAAATTTGAAAAAGAACATCAAGCAAACGAATTTAATGAACTAGACTGATATATCAAGATAGCAGGTTAAATGTAGAGGACAAACTTGGATGACATAACAAGAAATAATGGCAGAATTGGAGTTAAGTAAGAAAACTATATTATTATTATGGCCAATATGACCAAACCGTTTAACTTTTATCAATAACTTGAATTTGATGCCTTTTTTTGTTCCTTTTTTTTTTTTTTCCCTTTTTTTTTTCTTTTTTCTTTTTCTCTTTTGCTCAACACAAAACAACAAATGGAATTGAAAATAACATGTTTTGATAGTTATGATCTCAAAAATGAGCATAGTAAGAAGGATTGCAAATGGAAAAATTGGTGAGTTTGAATGGTTATGCACTTAATAGATAACTAAATAGAAATAAATAAAATCACAAGGTAGTAAATTGAAAAATTAATTGATCCAACTTGATCTAGAACCAAGCTCTAATACAACTGATGTGAGAAACCCCAAAATGTGGCTTAGGGACCCAACACAAGTAAGGAATCAAATAGTACCCAGGAAGTTAAATCAGACTTTAATAACACAAACCCCAGACCCAACATTAAAAGGAACACAAACCAAGGTATTTAAGAAGGATATGGATGTCATAATCTAGAAAAGATGGGAATTGGGAGTGATAAGTCAAGTTAATGCCAAAAAAAGGTACTTCTTAGTAAGTCTTTTAGTTCTCAAAAGAACAAAAAGAAATAAATCACAAGGTAACAAACACTTAAAACATTTAATATCTCTATTTTTACTTGGTTGGGATCAGTTACCTACTCCTTACTAGACCCGAATTCTACCCAAGCCATTGGAACCCTTTCATTTAAGTTGTCTTTCAATTTTGATTGCCATGTGCACCATGTCTTCTAATTCCATGTAGTGTTGTAACTCAACACATTAGCTATATTCTTATTTAGCCCTTGTAAAAATTGAGCTATGGTTGCTCTTTATCTTTTTTTACATTTTCCCTAGTCATAGCAATCACTATCACTTGTAGTAGTCCTTCACACTTTTGGTGCCCTAAGTGAGCCCTTGCAGCCTTGGTACAAATCTTGTAATAGTGGTTAGGGGTGCTCCTCCTTATGATAGCCTTAATCTCCTCCCATGTATCAATAGGCCACTCATGATTCCTTCTCCTAGTCAAAATGAGTTGATCCACCACATAGTAGAATATTCAGTAAATTTAAAGTTTAGAGTGAGATTTAGGGTTCGAATATCAAATCTTTTTCAACGGTTACTTCTTCTTTTTCAATTCAATTAGAGAAATATATATATAATATATATATCTATATATGCTAAATCACCATGTAATTAAGAGCAGTTGGTTGCTAATTATAGAAGTTATTAATCACTAGCTGTAGGTTGACAAGTCGGTCCAGACTCTCAACCAATCGCTCTTGTAGTTGGTTCGTCAACGATTCGTGGGGCATAGATGATTATGTGACGTATCCAATGGTACAAATTCCATAGAAATTCCCTTAACTTTATTCTGACAAAGATTAAAATGAAGAATTATGAGAACATTATAGGACCTTGGAACCTAATTTTTGTCCTTCCCAATCCAAATACGCAATAAAATTACATTACTTGTTTAAGAATGTTTATCTGATCTTCATGTGGAACAGGACCATATATATAAACACGATTATTAGTTGCTATCAGCATTATCACTTCGGCTATACACTGTCTTCTTGCAGAGTAGTAGATACATAATTTCTATGTGTCCTAACCTCTGGTTGTTCTACGTTTGGGTTCGGACCCTGACCAACTACAATTTTGTATTCGGTGTCATAACAAGATTGATAAAGTGCACTATTAGCAATAAGGAACTTGTGCCTGGCTGGTATCTGACCTTTTTATCAGCATTGCAGATTTAGTTAATGAAGACATTCTTGCCCCATTGTGACTGGCCATGGTCCCATACTTGAGTCCATGCCTCAAAGGCACAAGTTTTGAGATTCTGCGATCACGAGCTGAGTTTCAAGGGGCTTCCATTTGATGTGCACATTTGTATATTGATTAAGAGACTGCATATATGGTGGCTTAGTCGGAGTAGTGCACATTGATTAATACTCTGAACTTGAAACCTTCACGAAAAAGACTTTGTATCTAAATTCCCATTTAATGCATGTACAACCATAAATTATTCCAATGTAAGAATAAATGTAAAAAAGAATAAAGAAAAAAAACAATAAATCATTCGTAAAAACAAAATAAACATGAAAGGGAGGTGAAAAGCAAATCTAATTCTTGGGTTGCCTCTCATGTAGCACATTTTGTTTGATGTCTTTGGCTTGACTAAAAAGCATGTCATGAGGTCCTTCTTTTCACAACTCATATGCAAGATTGAAGAAGGAAATTATTCCTTCTTTGGTTTTTCTTTTGGATCTGTAATCTTATCAATAAGATCCAATATTAGATTATCTTTTTTGTAAGGACTAATGAGTCATTACTTTTACATAAATCTTGATAATAGTTGCATCGATTGTCATAACTATTATCAGATTCTTCTTTGGAGGTAGTCTCTTCCTTAAGCAGGTCTACCTCTAACTTTGATTCCTTAGATTTTCTTTCAATAAGAAGATATGCATTAATGACCTCTTAAGGTCTTCATCTATTAATAATTCTTGAATTTCTGTTTCATTTTACATTTCTAATTAGAATAATGCCCTATCTTTCACACTTATAACAAACTATCATTTTCTATTTTCTTTTCCTTTTTCTATGAATAAGCCTTTTCTTTTCTTTTGTTTTTCCTTTTTCATTAAAGAATTTCTTTTTGTGGTATGGCTTATAACCTTTTTTCTTAAATTTTTTAGGATATCTCATAAGTGGATAACCCATTTGTCCACAAAAGTCTCCTATGGCATTTTTTCCTTGAGTTTTTTTGTTTTGCAATTCCCTATATAGTTTTATTTCATTACAAAGTTTAACTCCTTCAGCTACCACTTTAGTAGTTAATTCTCCATATGTGTAACTGAGTAATCAATAACTCACCATGATAAAATTTTAACCTACTTTTTACTCTTTTAGAAAATAGGGTAGGTAACTTAGACAAAATCTTCTCTTTCCAAAAATACATTGTTTATTCCTAGTGAAAACTTTAGAGAATAAGACATCTTTGTACCACCTAAATTGGGAATACTATCAAATGTTTGCACACCTTATTCTATTTTATAGCATTAAATATTGAAACTTTAACTTCATTTGTTAAATAAAAATTCCACTAGCCTTTAAATTGTCCAGTAAATCCATTTATTATAAATCTTGCTATTTGGGGTCAGAATTACCTTGCTTAGATTTTGCAGTAGTAACAAATATCATTATATAATAAGGTAGAATAAGAATATGATTTTCTAACATCCTATTTAAATTTCACTACTACACTGCTACCATCATATTATATATAATTGTACTCAGATTATTCCTCTAATAAGAGGTTGACTATAGTAGGTTTAGGATAATACATTTTTGTAAGGACTTTATTAAAAGTTAACTTATTAATTTCCATACTTCCTTCTTACTAGAAGATGATGGATCTTTTGACCTAGGTTTTGTTCTGATAAGAACATTTCTTGAATTTTCTCTATATAATCTTTGACCACTATTTCTTCTTTTATAATCTTTCTTTTTTTCTAATACAAAAGTGTCTTTTAATTATTTCATCGACTCATTCTATTTTTCAAGGATATTTGCCTGACATATTGTAATTTATTTCCTCGAATGACATAGGTTTAAATAAAATCCTTTTTCCATTTCTAGTTTACCAAAGGTTTTAGAGCTTTCTAAGCTACTTCTTCTATCTTTTCTTTAACTCTATTAAGCTAATTTCATATAAATTAACATAAAGATTAGTTAATTTCCTTAATCCATAATAGCACCAAATTTCATATAGATTGAACATAAAGATTAGTATAATTTCCTTACTCCATAATAGTACCAGTAAAGGGTACCTCTTTATATGGTAAAACTATAACTTCACTTTCTATTTTTACACTTAAATTAAGTGTAGGTTAGTGAATACTATTAACCCTTTTTTCCTTTCTTGTAACTTATTCTTGATATGCATTTTCAAGAACCATACATTTCTTAGGGGTAAAAAAATTTAAGAAAGGTTTTTTCTTAAGTTTAGACACTTTTTTCGTATAAATGGATATGTATCCAGCTCCATTTTATTATTATATATCTTATGACATTTATATCATACTTCTTGTTCTTTTTCATTAAAGGTCATAAAAACCATTTTCTTTTTATACTTTTTTAAGGGAGTAAAATAGCTCTCTTACTTTTTCATCTATCTCATCAACTATTTCTAAGACATAGAGACTCCATCTTCATCCTAACATCCCATATCAGAGGCAGAAGGAGACCTAGGCCTAGGAACCTGACTAGGCCATGTCTAATGGTTCATTAACCATAGAAGTAGAAGTTAATGGAGAGATAGTCAACTCTATACTAGGGTTGACTAACCTATTCACTGTGTTCTTCCTAATGCCTTTTAACTTAGTGATTGGTACTAAAGAGGTAGAAAATCTAAGTTTAACCTTTTCTCTTCCCTTTTAAATGGAGCAAATCAAATTTCAACATCCTTATCTTGGAAATTCAATTACTTCTTCTACTTGTCTATTAACTTATTTAACAAGTTCAATAACTTTTTCTAATTACCCCATTTTTTAGGTTAATTAACCTAATCCCAAGCTATTGTTTTAAGAATCATTACATTAGATTTTTTGACCTACTAGTCAAAAATAATGTAGTCAAGTCCCTTTATCAACATACCTTGCTGGAATCTCTTTAATTCCTAGGAGAGAGGTATTTCATAAATTTATAATGTATCCTATAAATAAGGATTAGATTTTCCAAAGTAGACATCATATCAAATCTTTTAGTTTTAATATCCAAATATAAAGCATGCATCAAATTTGGATATATAGTGATTGAGTAAAATTAGGGAAACAAGAGAACTAAATAGTTCCATCACATAGAGTGAATTCAATTACTCCTAATAAGGAGTCTCGGAAACGATTATATCTTTTATCTCTAACACATATAATTGCCAAAATTATTTAAACCGAGTATAGTGGCAAGTTTTAATGCTACTTGCACCATTTCAATATGGATAAATTTATACTTTTGTTGGTGTGAGCTAATAAGCTCTTGAAATAGCAAAAAGAAATCGTTATAACCCTAAGTTAAAGTTAAAGCTTCTTCAACATTTTGAATAACATAATCAACCTTGGAAAAGAAACTTTCCTGTTTATAAACCTAGGAAGAAAATGAAGGAGAAGAGTCCAGTTTTGTAATAATTATTATCAAAATTTTCACTAATTACTATTTCATTACACTTAGAAAAACTATCAATTCTAAATAATCTATCAGGTCTTAACCTATCAATGCCTCATTCTATCACTCTAAACATCTTAAGCCATAACCCTATACACTTAAACAAAGCTAACACAGTAAAAAAGTTAGTGCGACTGGGTTCAAAAAATAAGTCAACAAATAAGTTTAAACTATGAATCATTTAGAAGATCAATATTCCTTTAGGAACCTTGGCTTTGATACCATTCATAAGGAGCTAGTAAATATATTCACTTCATGGAAAAGGTGAATAAATTTAAGAAAAACCTTTTCCAAATTTTTTTTCCCCTGAGGAATGTATGGTTCTTGAAAAGCATATCAAGAATATATTACAAGGAAAAGTGTAATAGCATTCACCCACCTACACTTCTCTACTGGTGTTGTTATGGAGTAAGAAAATTATTCTAATTTTATCTTCAATCTATAGGAAATCAACTTAATAGAGTTGAAGAAAAGATAGAAGAAGTAGTTCATAAAGCTCCAAAATGTTTGGTAAAACTGAAAATGGAAAAAAAGGGTTTTGTTCAAACCCATGTCATCAGAGGAAATAAATTACAATATGTTAGGTAAAAATCCTAAAAAAACAAAGTAGATGAAATAATTAAAAGGTTAAAATATCTAGGATTAAAAGAAAGGACACTTTTATTAGGAAAAGAGGAGAAATTACAGAAGAAGAAATAGAGGTTGGAGAATATGTGGAGAAAATTCAAGATGTTCTTATTAAAACAAAACTTAGGTCAAAAAGATCCATCACCTTCTAGTAAGAAGGAAGTATGGAAATTAATAAAATGACATTTAATAAAGTCCCTGCAAAATTGAAATTATCCTAGAAATGCCCCAATTAACCTCTTATTAGAGGAACAGTTTGAGTACAATTATGTTACAATACAATGGTAGCAACATCATATAATGGAATTTGGATGAAATATCAAAAAATCATATTTTCATTCTACTACATTATATGATGATGTTTGTTACCACTATAAAAATTAAGAGAGGTAATTCTAAACCCCAATAACAAGATTTATAACAAATGGATTTACTAGACAGTTTACAAACTGGTGAGATTTTTATTTAACAAATGAAATTAAAACTCAAATATTTAGTACTATTAAAATAGATCAAGGCGTGTAAATATTTGATAGTGTTAATACACTAATTTATACTATTACTAATCATTTTATTGGTTCAACCACTTTATTGGTAGACAAAATATATGACAACTCATTAATTTAAGGTGTCCAGATCTGTCCCAATTTATGTGGTAAAAAGATATCTTCTTCTCTAAAGTTTTTACTAGGGAAGATAGCGAGAGTACTTTTTGGAAAGAGAAGTTTGTCTGGGTTACCTACCCTATTTTCTGAAAGAGTAAAAAATAGTTTAAGATCCTATCATGATAGAGTTATTGATTACTATAGTTACATATATGGAGAATTAGTTGTTGAAGTGGTAGCTGAAGGAGTTAACTTTATAATAAATAAAACTATATAGGTAATTGCAAAATGAAGAAACTTAAGGCAAAAGAATCTTAGAAGACTTTTGTGAACAAATGGGTTATCCACTCATGGGATATCCTAAAAATTTAAGAAAAAGGGTTATAAACTGATGCAGAAAACTCCAAAAGAC
This sequence comes from Bruguiera gymnorhiza, assembly GCA_020883675.1. NCBI lineage: Eukaryota > Viridiplantae > Streptophyta > Magnoliopsida > Malpighiales > Rhizophoraceae > Bruguiera > Bruguiera gymnorhiza. The sequence continues at coordinate 28,474 of JAIRCJ010000490.1, forward strand.
GTGGCTTGGGACCTAACGCACACAAAGAATCAAATAATAGCTAGGAAAGTTAAATCAGACTTTAATAACACAAACCCTCAAACCAATATTCAAAGGAACATGAAACTAGGGTATTTAAGAAGAATATGGATGTCACACTCCATAAAAGAAAGGAATTGAAAGTGATAAGTCCAATTTGAATGTCATAAGACAAAGTACCTCTTGATAAGTTTTTAGTTATCAAAAGAACCGAGGAGAAAAACCCTTACTTTCTATTTTACTCAAAATTGTTTGATTTTCCAGAGCTTACAAGGTGTACCTATTTATAGGCTAAGATAGCAATCCTAAAGAGGAACAAAGTCCTACTTAGGACAAATCCTTATTTAGGAGGAATCCTATCTAAGGACAAATTCTTATACAGACAATAAACTCCTATTTAGGAATGAATGCTATTACTTAGCCTTGACCCATTAGGTACTCCAATTATATTAATATGACAAGGACTCTCTTTCAAGTTTGAATTCACACCATTTGAAACTTGGTTGGTATGAATGTCCTTAATCAGCCCATTTAGTACTTCTTTCATCTTTTTGGCTCTAACTTGTGTTATTGGGCTTTCTGGAATATGCAATAGATCTCTTGCATCCTTTAAAGCCTTCCACCCATCACCTCTAAGGTTCTTATCATAAACCCATATCTCAAAAGAAATCGTTTTATGAAAAAGGAAAATTAGAAGAAAAGAAAAGGCCTATTCCACAAAAAAAAAAAAAAGCAAAATAAAACAATTGTTTGTTATAAATGTGGAAAGATAGGGCATTACTCTAATAAATGTAACATAAAACAGAAAATTCAAGAATTATCAATAGATGAAGACTTTTAAAAGGTCATTAATGCATATCTTCTGATCAGAAGACGAATATAAGGAATTAGAATTTAGAGGTAGATCTACTTAAGGAAGAGACTACCTTCGAAAAAGAATCTAATAATTGTTGTGATGGTCAATGCAACTATTATCAAGTTTTATGTAAAAGTAATGACTTATTAGTTCTTACAAAATAAGATAATCTGACATTAGATTTTATTGATAAGATTACAAATCCAAAGGAAAAAGAGAATAGTTTAGAAAAATATCTTCATTTGTCTTGAAATAAGACTAAGGCTAAAGAACCAGAGGAAGATTACAATTTAAAAACTGTTATTTAGAGAGTTGGGAATAATCATTCTAGTTCAAAAAACTAGAAAAACAACAATAGAACCTTCCATTGGAGAGCTTAAAGCTAAAATTAATCAACTAAAAATTGAGATAAAAAGGATTAAAAGGAGTATCAATACTATAATCCATGACCAAAAAGGACGAAGATCCTTCTGATACTCCAAGTACTTCTTAAAAAGAAGAATTAAACATTGTCTAATACGTCAACCTAATTGATAGGGTTATTACCCATAAATGGAATACTCTGATTACTGTAATAGTTAATAAAAAATATATCTTTTCTATTGTAGCCTTAATAAATTCTATCATTGATATAAATTATATTAATGAAGGGATAGTTTTTTCAAAATACTTGTCAAAATAATACAAGTGTTAAACACTGCTAACAAAGGCAAGTTTATTATTCAATATAAACTATCTCAAGATGCTTTATGCAACAAAAGAATTTGTATTGAAATTCCATTCATACTAGTTAAGAACCTATCACAAGGCGTTATTTTTGGAAATCCTTTCTCGCATATGTTGTATCCTATCAAGGAGATTAATGATAAAGGGGATTTCCTTAAAAATAGATGGAAAACTTAGTATTTTTAAATTTATATCTACTCCTCAATATAGGGACATAGATTTACTTCAAAAGACAATAAGAAGAAAAGAGAAATTTATTCAATCTCTTCAAAATGAAGAAAAAAAAAACACTTACAAGAAAAATTAATACTCTTGTTATTCAAGTTAGGATATAGGAAATACAAATAAAGGTTAGAAATGCAAAGATTCCTACTGCCTTTTGGAATAGGAAAAAATATATGGTATAACTGTCATATGAAGCGACTTTTAATAAAAGTCAAACTCCTACTAAGACCCAATCCATAGCCATGGGGACAAGGTATTTAGAGATCTATTAAAAGAAATAGATGATCTCCTTAAAAAAGAGTTTATTAGAAAAAGTAATAGCCTTTAGAGTTGCCTAGCATTTTATGTTGAGATTTGTTGTAAAAGTGAAATGAGGGTTCCAAGATTAGTTATTAATTACAATCTTTTAATAAAGCCCTTAAGATAGATTAGGTATCATAATACCAAATAAGAAAATTTTGCTTAATTAGCCTTATATAGCTTAAGTATTTTCAAAATTTGATATGAAATTCTAGTTATTGGCAAACCTAGATTCACAAAAAGATAAAATATTAAAACAACATTTATAGTACCATTTGAGCATTATGAATGGAATATAATGCTTTTAAGGTTAAAAAATGCACCCTCTGAATTTTAAAAAAATTATGAATGAATATGTTAATACTTTATACAACATTTACTATTGTTTATATTTATGATGTGGTAATATTCTTTAACACAATAGAAAATAATTTTAAGTATTTTAAACTTATTTTTAAAGGTTATTGAAAAAGCTGGATTAACCATATTGGTTAAAAAGTGAAGTTATTCCAAGCCAAGGTTAGATTCCTTGGTCACTTCGTTAAAAATGGTGTTATTATTCCTATTGACTGAGCAATCAAGTTTGCTCTTTAATTTCCTAATGAAAATTAGAGAAAAAGCAACAATTGTAAAGGTTTTAGGAATGTTTAAATTTATATTTAGAATTTTATAAGTAATTAGCTAATGATGTTAAGCCTTTTATTTGAAAAAATAAAAGAAAAATCCTCCTAAATGGATTAATGAGCATACCTAAGGTAGTTAAGAAAATAAAATTAAAAACCAAAGAACTGCCATGTTTAACTCTTCCTTATCCGGATACTTTTAAAATAGTTGAAACTAAATGCATTAGGTCAAGGTTATGGAGGAATCCTTAAGTGAAGGATTAATTAAAAAGAACAATTTGTTCATTTCACTTTATGATTTGGAAAGGAGCTAGAGTAATTACACTACTATTAAAAAAGAAATTTTAACTATTGTGCTACATATTAAAGTGATTTATTAAATAAAAAATTCTTTTTAAGAATTGATCATAAGGCAACAAAGGATGTCCTTAATAAAGATGTTAAAAAGCTCACCTCCAAACAAATCTTTACAAGTTGGCAAGAAATAATTTATGTGTTTGACTTGATATTGAGTTTATTATAGGAAATTCTAATTCTTTACTAGATTTGCTAAGTCATGAATTTTTACAAGGAACTAGAAAATGAGTAAAAAAGCCTCTTATACAAAGGCCTTAATTCCCAGCAAAGTCAGTTAATTCACTGGCTAAACATGCAGTTGCATAAGAAAAAGAAGTTAATAAACTTGTGATTGATTGCTTAATAAGCGAGTTTTGGATAAATCCATCCACTTACCTCTTTAATTCCTAAGCATATAAACTTTTATGTTGTTATTGAAAATAATTATAATCAGCTTCAGACCTAATCAGGTTGCACTATCTTATCTTAAACGATGAATATGCATCCTCAAAACTAATGTAAAGGTATTGCCTGGTATTATTAATAGATACTTCACAAAATAGCTTGGGTGGCTTATTAAACCTATAGAAAGGAGGATTTAGAAGTGGATTCTAGTTTATGGCTTTAAAGATTAGGCCTATGCTAAATCTAAGGTAAAAAAATTCTTGTATCTTAAAGAATGGCAGGCTGATCCTCTTTGGTTACTGCGCAAATTAAAAGAATGGTGTGAGAGGTTAAACTTACATATTACTTCAATTATATCGAAGCTTGGGAAAAAAGCCCTATTATATGAAAATATAGAAGAGAAAATTCAGTTATTTCATTCAAATAACATCTTCTGAATGAACCCAAAAAGATTTTTAAATTGGTTTAAAACCTGGTTTTTAAAAGTAGGGCTTACATTATTTGACTTTACCTCTTAAAGTAAGAACTATTTATAAACAATTTTGCATAGCAAACAAAGAAGTTACAGACCCTTATTAATATTTGCAACCTAGTATCAGTTCTATGGATTATTAATGGAACTTTTACCATTTTGGCTAACCAAGCCAATATCTAGATGTAGACATTAAACATGTGTGCATAGGTTGCAAGACACATTAATATCCAATGATGGGAAAATATTTTGACTTTTTTGATGATGGAGTCTATAGAGGTAAAAGGAAATTATTGTATAAATGGACCTAAGGCTCCACCACCAAAGTTGACTCCCACTAGTCTTGAGGAGATATTAAAGACTTTAATCTAATCTATATCAAA
>JAIRCJ010000550.1:0-24849 GCA_020883675.1 Bruguiera gymnorhiza
ACTCAATTGCATAAAATACACTTTAGTGGATGAATATTAGAAATAGCAATCCCAAGTTTCAATGTTGTGTTAAGGATATATCCCTAGATGGGAGATGGGAGTGCAGAACCTTCTTATTAGAGCCAATTGCTTTTGCTTTTCTTAAGTAATTTGCTTGAAGATTATATAAATCATTTCAAATTGCGTTAAGGCAAAGGAGACAATTTAGGAAATCACAAAATTTAAATTCAACAAAGTATTGACAATTCATTTATTCTTAGCAGATTTGAAAATTCTAAAAATTGCAAAATTGAAATATCTTGATTTTTAAATTTATTGTTAATATCGTTTGATTTAATTGGTGAGAAAATTTAATATGTGAAAAATATAATATTTGAATATGTTAATTGAACAAAAATACAAGTAATGGATTTAATTGCATAAAAGACACTTTACTGGATGAATATTATAAATAGCAATCTCAAGTTTCAAGGTTGTTTGAAGCATATATCCCTAGATTGGAGTTGGGAACCATCTTATTAGAGTCTAATGTTTTCCTTTTTCCTAAGTAATTTGTCTCAAGACAAGAATTCTATAAATCCTTTCAAATTCCATTGAGGCAAAGGAGACAATTAAGAAAATTGCAAAATTTAAATTCAACGTATTATTGGCAATTTGTTTATCCCTAACAGATTTTTAATGTAAAAATTGCAAAATGTAATATATTGATTTTTAAATTTGTTGTTAATGTCATTTGATTTGATTGGTGAGAAAATACAAGTAATGGACTCAATTGCATAAATACACTTTAGTGGATGAATATTATAATTAGCAATCCCAAGTTTCAATATTGTGCTAAGCATATATCCCTATATGGGAGTGCAGAACCTTCTTATTACAGTCCATTGCTTTTACTTTTTCTTAAGTAATTTGCCTGAAGATTATATCAATCATTTCAAATTGCATTGAGGCAAAGGAGACAATTTAGAAAATTTCAAAATTTAAATTCAACAGAGTATTGACAATTCATTTATTCCTAGCAGATTGTAAAATTCTAAAAATTGCAAACATGCAATATGTTGATTTTTAAATTTATTGTTAATGTCGTTTGATTTAATTCGTAAGAAAAATATAATATGTGAAAATATAATATTTGAATATCTTAATTGAATAAAAATACAAGTAATGGACTCAATTGTATAAAATACACTTTAGTGAATGAATATTATAAATAGCAATCTTAAGTTTCAAGGTTGTGTAAAGCATCTATCCCTAGATGGGAGTGAGGGACCATCATATTAGTGTCCATTGCTTTTCCTTTTTCCTAAGTAATTTGTTTGAAGACAATAATTCTATAAATCATTTCAAATTGCATTGAGGCAAATGAGAGAATTAAGAAAATTGCAAAATTTAAGTTCTACAGATTATTGACAATTTATTTATCCCTAGCAGATTTTAAAATTCTAAAAATTGCATAAATGCAATATTTTGATTTCTAAATTTGTTGTTAATGTCGTTTGATTTGATTGGTGAAAAAAATATAATATTTGAATAAGTGAGTTGAACATAAATACATGTAAGGGACTCAATTGCATAAATTACACTTTAGTGGATGAATATTATAAATAGCAACCTCAGGTTTCAATGTTGTGTTTTGCATATATCCCTAGATAGGAGTGCAGAACCATCTTATTATAGTCCATTGCTTTTGCTTTTTCTTAAGTAATTTGCCTAAAGATTATATAAATCATTTCAAATTGCGTTGAGGCAAAGGAGACAATTCAAAAGATTGCAAAAGTTAAATTCAACAGAGTATTGACAATTCACTTATCCATAGCAGATTTTAAAATTCAAAAAATTGCAAAATTGAAATATTTTGATTTTTAAATTTATTGTTAATGTTGTTTGATTTAAATGGTGAGAAAAATATAATATGTGAAAAATATAATATTTGAATATGTCAATTGAACAAAAATACATGTAATGGACTAAATTGCATAAAAGACACCTTAGTGGATGAATATTATAAATAGCAATCTCAAGTTTCAATGTTGTGTTAAGCATATATCTCTAGATAGGAGTGCAGAACCTTCTTATTACAGTCTATTGCTTTTGCTTTTTCTTAAGTAATTTGCCTAATGATTATATAAATCATTTCAAATTGCGTTGAGTCAAAGGAGACAATTTAGAAAATAGCAAAATTTAAATTCAACAGAGTATTAACAATTCATTTATCCCTAACAGATTTTAAAATTCTAAAAATTGGAAAAATGCAATATTTTGATTTTTAAATTTATTGTTAATGTCGTTTGATTTGATTGATGAGAAAAATACAATATTTGAATATCGTAATTGAACAAAAATACAAGTAATGGACTCAATTGCATAAAATACACTTTAGTGGATGAATATCATAAATAGCAATCCCAAGTTTCAAGCTTGTGTGAAGCATATATCCCTAGATGGGAGTGGGGAACCATCTTGTCAGAGTCCATTCCTTTTCCTTTTTCTTAACTAATTTGTCTGAAGACAAGAATTCGATAAATCATTTCAAATTGCATTGAGGCAAAGGAGACAATTAAGAAAATTGCAAAATTTAAATTCAATAGAGTGTTGACAATTCATTTATCCTTAGTAGATTTTAAAATTCTATAAATTGGAAAAATGAAATATTTTGATTTTTAAATTTATTGTTAATGTCGTTTGATTTGATTGGTGAGAAAAATACAATATTTGAATAAGAAAATTGAACAAAATTACAAGTAATGGACACAATTGCATAAAATACACTTTAGTGGATGAATATTATAAATAGCAATCCCAGGTTTCAATGTTGTGTTAAGCATATATCTCTAGATAGCAATGCAGAACTTTCTTATTACAGTCCATTGCTGATACCTTTTCTTAAGTAATTTGCCCGAATATTATATAAATCTTTTCATATTACGTTTAGGCGAAGGACAAAATTGAGAAAATTGCAAAATTTAACTTCAACAGAGTATTGACAATCCATTTATCCCTAATAGATTTTAAAATTCTAAAAATTGCAAAATTGAAATATTTTGCTTCTTAAATTTATTGTTAATGTCATTTGATTTAATTGGTGAGAAAAATTTAATATGTGAAAAATATAATATTTGAATATATTAATTGAGCAAAAATACAAGTAATGGACTCAATTGCATAAAAGACACTTTAGTGAATGAATATTATAAATAGCAATCTCAAGTTTCAAGGTTGTGTGAAGCATATATCCCTTCCTTTTCCTTTTTCTTAACTAATTTGTTTGAAGACAAGAATTCTATATCTTATTTCAAATTGCATTGAGACAAAAGAGACAATTAAGAAATTTTCAAAATTTAAATTCAATAGATTATTGACAATTTATTTATCCCTAGCAGATTTTAAAATTCTTAAAATTGCAAAAGTGCAATATTTTGATTTTTAAATTTGTTGTTAATGTCGTTTGATTTGATTGATGAAAAAAATACAATATTTGAATAAGTTAATTGAACAAAATTACAAGTAATGGACACAATTGCATAAAATAAACTTTAGTAGATGAATATTATAAATAGCAATCTCAAGTTTCAAGGTTGTGTGAAGCATGTATCCCTCGACGCGAGTGGGGAACCATCATATTAGAGTCCATTGCTTTTCCTTTTCCCTAAAAATTTGTCAGAAGCCAAGAATTCTATAAATCATTTCAAATTGCATTGAGGCAAAAGAGACAATGAAGAAAATTGCAAAATTTAAATTCTACAAATGATTTACAATTTATTTATCCCTAAGTGATTTTCAAATTCTAAAAATTGCAAAAATGCAATATTTTGATTTTTAAATTTGTTGTTAATGTCGTTTGATTTGATTGGTGAGAAAAATACAATATTTGAATAAGTTAATTGAACACAAATACAAGTAATGGACTCAATTGCATAAAAGACACTTTAGTGAATGAATATTATAAATAGCAATCTCAAGTTTCAAGGTTGTGTGAAGCATATATCCCTTCCTTTTCCTTTTTCTTAACTAATTTGTTTGAAGACAAGAATTCTATATCTTATTTCAAATTGCATTGAGACAAAAGAGACAATTAAGAAATTTTCAAAATTTAAATTCAATAGATTATTGACAATTTATTTATCCCTAGCAGATTTTAAAATTCTTAAAATTGCAAAAGTGCAATATTTTGATTTTTAAATTTGTTGTTAATGTCGTTTGATTTGATTGATGAAAAAAATACAATATTTGAATAAGTTAATTGAACAAAATTACAAGTAATGGACACAATTGCATAAAATAAACTTTAGTAGATGAATATTATAAATAGCAATCTCAAGTTTCAAGGTTGTGTGAAGCATGTATCCCTCGACGCGAGTGGGGAACCATCATATTAGAGTCCATTGCTTTTCCTTTTCCCTAAAAATTTGTCAGAAGCCAAGAATTCTATAAATCATTTCAAATTGCATTGAGGCAAAAGAGACAATGAAGAAAATTGCAAAATTTAAATTCTACAAATGATTTACAATTTATTTATCCCTAAGTGATTTTCAAATTCTAAAAATTGCAAAAATGCAATATTTTGATTTTTAAATTTGTTGTTAATGTCGTTTGATTTGATTGGTGAGAAAAATACAATATTTGAATAAGTTAATTGAACACAAATACAAGTAATGGACTCAATTGCATAAAAGACACTTTAGTGAATGAATATTATAAATAGCAATCTCAAGTTTCAAGGTTGTGTGAAGCATATATCCCTTCCTTTTCCTTTTTCTTAACTAATTTGTTTGAAGACAAGAATTCTATATCTTATTTCAAATTGCATTGAGACAAAAGAGACAATTAAGAAATTTTCAAAATTTAAATTCAATAGATTATTGACAATTTATTTATCCCTAGCAGATTTTAAAATTCTTAAAATTGCAAAAGTGCAATATTTTGATTTTTAAATTTGTTGTTAATGTCGTTTGATTTGATTGATGAAAAAAATACAATATTTGAATAAGTTAATTGAACAAAATTACAAGTAATGGACACAATTGCATAAAATAAACTTTAGTAGATGAATATTATAAATAGCAATCTCAAGTTTCAAGGTTGTGTGAAGCATGTATCCCTAGACGCGAGTGGGGAACCATCATATTAGAGTCCATTGCTTTTCCTTTTCCCTAAAAATTTGTCAGAAGCCAAGAATTCTATAAATCATTTCAAATTGCATTGAGGCAAAAGAGACAATGAAGAAAATTGCAAAATTTAAATTCTACAAATGATTTACAATTTATTTATCCCTAAGTGATTTTCAAATTCTAAAAATTGCAAAAATGCAATATTTTGATTTTTAAATTTGTTGTTAATGTCGTTTGATTTGATTGGTGAGAAAAATACAATATTTGAATAAGTTAATTGAACACAAATACAAGTAATGGACTCAATTGCATAAAAGACACTTTAGTGAATGAATATTATAAATAGCAATCTCAAGTTTCAAGGTTGTGTGAAGCATATATCCCTTCCTTTTCCTTTTTCTTAACTAATTTGTTTGAAGACAAGAATTCTATATCTTATTTCAAATTGCATTGAGACAAAAGAGACAATTAAGAAATTTTCAAAATTTAAATTCAATAGATTATTGACAATTTATTTATCCCTAGCAGATTTTAAAATTCTTAAAATTGCAAAAGTGCAATATTTTGATTTTTAAATTTGTTGTTAATGTCGTTTGATTTGATTGATGAAAAAAATACAATATTTGATAAGTTAATTGAACAAAATTACAAGTAATGGACACAATTGCATAAAATAAACTTTAGTAGATGAATATTATAAATAACAATCTCAAGTTTCAAGGTTGTGTGAAGCATGTATCCCTAGACGCGAGTGGGGAACCATCATATTAGAGTCCATTGCTTTTCCTTTTCCCTAAAAATTTGTCAGAAGCCAAGAATTCTATAAATCATTTCAAATTGCATTGAGGCAAAAGAGACAATGAAGAAAATTGCAAAATTTAAATTCTACAAATGATTGACAATTTATTTATCCCTAAGTGATTTTCAAATTCTAAAAATTGCAAAAATGCAATATTTTGATTTTTAAATTTGTTGTTAATGTCGTTTGATTTGATTGGTGAGAAAAATACAATATTTGAATAAGTTAATTGAACACAAATACAAGTAATGGACTCAATTGCATAAAAGACACTTTAGTGAATGAATATTATAAATAGCAATCTCAAGTTTCGAGGCTGTGTAAAGCATCTATCCCTTGGTGGAAGTGGGGAACCATCTTATTAGAGTCCATTGCTTTTCCTTTTTTCTAACTAATTTTCCAGAAGACAAGAATTTTATAAATCATTTCAAATTGTAATGAGGCAAAGGAGACAATTAACAAAATTGCAAAATTTAAATTCTACAGATTGTTGATAATTTATTTATCCCTACATGATTTTAAAATTCTAAAAATTGCAAAAATGCAATATTTTGATTTTTAAATTTGTTGTTAATGTCGTTTGATTTGATTGATGAGAAAAATACAATATTTGAAAAAGTTAATTGAACAAAATTACAAGTAATGGACACAATTGCATAAAATAGACTTTAGTGGATGAATATTATAAATAGCAATCTCAAGTTTCAAGGTTGTATGAAGCATATATCCTTAGATGCGAGTGGGAAACCATCGTATTAGAGTCCATTGCTTTTCCTTTTTCCTAAGTAATTTGTCAGAAGACAAGAATTGTATAAATCATTTCAAATTGCATTGAGTCAAAGGAGACAATGAAGAAAATTGCAAAATTTAAATTCTACAGATGATTTGCAATTTATTTATCCCTAAGTGATTTTAAAATTCTAAAAATTGCAAAAATGCAATATTTTGATTTTTAACTTTGCTGTTAATGTCGTTTGATTTGATTGGTGAGAAAAATACAATATTTGAATAAGTTAATTGAACACAAATACAAGTAATGGACTCAATTGCATAAAATACACTTTAGTGGATGAATATTATAAATAGCAATCTCAAGTTTCAAGGCTGTGTAAAGCATATAACCCTAAATAGGAGTGGGGGACCATCATATTAGAGTCCATTGCTTTTCCTTTTTTCTAACTAATTTGCCAGAAGGCAAGAATTTTATAAATCATTTCAAATTGCATTGAGACAAAGGAGACAATTAATAAAATTACAAAATTTAAATTCTACAGATTGTTGATAATTTATTTATCCCTAGCTAATTTTAAAATTCTAAAAATTACAAAAATGCAATATTTTGATTTTTAAATTTGTTGTTAATGTCGTTTGATTTGATTGATGAGAAAAATACAATATTTGAATAAGTTAATTGAACAAAATTACAAGTAATGGACACAATAGCATAAAATAGACTTTAGTGGATGAATATTATAAATAGCAATATGAGGTTTCAATGTTGTGTTAAGTATATATCGCCAGATTAGAATGCAAAACTGTCTTCTTACAGTTCGTTACTTTTACTTTTTCTTAAGTAATTTGCCTGAAGATTATATAAATCATTTCAAATTCCGTTAAGGCAAAGTACACAATTGAGAAAAATTCAAACTTTAACTTCAATAGAGTATTGACAATTCATTTATCCCTAGTAAATTTTAAAATAATAAAAATTGCAAAATTGAAATATTTTGATTTTTCAATTTATTGTTAATGTCGTTTAATTTAATTGGTGACAAAAATATAATATGTGAAAAATATAATATTTGAATATGTTAATTGAACACAAATACAAGTAATGGACACAATTGCATAACAGACACTTTAGTGGATGAATATTATAAATAGCAATTTCAAGTTTCAAGGCTATGTAAAGCATATATCCCTAGATGGGAGTGGGAAACCATCTTATTAGAGTCCATTGCTTTTCCTTTTTTCTAACTAATTTGCTAGAAGACAAGAATTCTATAAATCATTTCAAATTGCATTGAAGCAAAGGTGACAATTAAGAAAATTGCAAAATTAAAATTCTACAAATTGATGACAATTTATTTATCCCTAGATGATTTTAAAATTCTACAAATTCCAAAAATGCAATATTTTGATTTTTAAATTTGTTGTTAATGTCGTTTGATTTGATTAGAGAGAAAAATACAATATTTGAATAAGTTAATTGAACAAAATTACAAGTAATGGACTCAATTGCATAAAATACACTTTATTGGATGAATATTATAAATAACAATCTCAAGTTTCAAGGTTGTGTAAAGCATATATCCCTAGATGGGAGTGGGCAACCATCTTATTAGAGTCCATTGCTTTTCCTTTTTTCTAACTAATTTGCTAGAAGACAAGAATTATATAAACCATTTCAAATTGCATTGAGATAAGGGAGACAATTAAGAAAATTGCAAAATTTAAATTCTACAGATTGTTGACAATTTATTTATCCCTAGTTGATTTTAAAATTCTAAAAATTGCAAAAATGCAATATTTTGATTTTTAAATTTGTTGTTAATGTCGTTTGATTTGATTGATAAGAAAAATACAATAGTTGAATAAGTTAATTGAACAAAATTACAAGTAATGGACTCAATTGCATAAAATACACTTTATTGGATGAATATTATAAATAACAATCTCAAGTTTCAAGGTTGTGTAAAGCATATATCCCTAGCAGATTTTAAAATTCGAAAAATTGCAAAATTGAAATATTTTGATTTTTAAATTTATTATTAATGTCGTTTGATTTAATTAGTGAGAAAAATATAATATGTGAAAACTATAATATTTGAATATATTAATTGAGCAAAAATACAAATAAAGAACTCAATTGCATAAATGACACTTGAATGGATGAATATTATAAATAGCAATCTCAAGTTTCAAGGTTGTGTGAAGCATATATCCGTAGATGGGAGTGGGGAACCATTTTATTAGCGTCCATTCCTTTTCTTTTTTCTTAACTAATTTGTCTAAAGACAAAAATTCTATAAATCATTTCAAATTGCATTGAGGCAAAGGTGACAATTAAGAAAATTACAAAATTTAAATTCTATAGATTGTTGACAATTTATTTATCCCTAGCTGATTTTAAAATCCTAAAAATTGCAAAAATGCAATATTTTGATTTTTAAATTTTTTGTTAAAGTCATTTGATTTGATTGGTGAGAAAAATACAATATTTGAATAAGTTAAATGAACAAAATTACAAGTAATGGACTCAATTGCATAAAATATACTTTAGTGGATGAATATTATAAATAGCAATCCCAAGTTTCAATGTTGTGTTAAGCACGTATCCCTAGATATGAGTGTAGAGCCTTCTTATTAGAGTGGATTGCTTTTGCTTTTTCTTAAATAATTTGCCTAAAGATTATATAAATCCTTTCAAATTACCTAGAGGCAAAGGAGACAATTCAGAAAATAGCAAAATTTAAATTCAACAGAGTATTGATAATTTATTTATCCCTAGTAGATTTTAAAATTCGAGAAATTGCAAAATGGAAATATTTTGATTTTTAAATTTAATGTTAATATCGTTTGATTTAATTGGTGAGAAAAATACAATATTTGAATAAGTTAATTGACCAAAATTACAAGTAATGGACTCAATTGCATAAAATACGTTTTAGTGGATGAATATTACAAATAGCAATCTCAAGTTTCTGGGTCATGTAAAGCATATATCCCTAGATAGGAGTGGGGAACCATCTTATTAGAGTCCATTGCTTTTCCGTTTTTCTAAGTAATTTGTAAGAAAACAAGAATTCTATAAATCATTTCAAATTGCGTTCAGGCAAACGAGACAATTAAGAAAATTGCAAAATTTAAATTTTATAGATTATTGACAATTTATTTATCCCTAGCTGATTTTAAAATTCTAAAAATTGCAAAAATGCAATATTTTGATTTTTAAATTTGTTGTTAAAGTCATTTGATTTGATTGGTGAGAAAAATACAATATTTGAATTAGTTAATTGAACAAAAATACAAGTAATGGACGCAATTGCATAAAATATACTATAGTGGATGAATATTATAAATTGCAATCCCAAGTTTCAATGTAGTGTTAAGCACGTATCCCTAGATGGGAGTGCAGAACCTTCTTTTTACAGTTCATTACTTTTGCCTTTTCTTAAGTAATTTGCCTAAAAATTACATAAATCATTTCAAATTGCGTAGAGGCAAAGGACAAAATTCAGAAAATAGCAAAATTTATATTCAATAGAGTATTGACAATTCATTTATCCCTAGCAAATTTTAAAATCTAAAAATTGCAAAAATGAAATATTTTGATTTTTAAATTTATTGTTAATGTCATTTGATTTGATTGGTGAGAAAAATACAATATTTAAATATCTTAATTGAACAAAAATACAAGTAATAAACTCAATTGCATAAAATACAATTTAGTGGATGAATATTATAAATAGCAATCTCAAGTTTCATTGTTGTGTTAAGTATATATCCCTAGATGGGAGTGTAGAACCTTCTTATTATAGTCCATTACTTTTGTTTTTTCTTAAGTAATTTGGCTGAAGATTATATAAATGATTTCAAATTGTGTTGAGGCAAACGAGACAATTCTGAAAATTGCAAAATTTAAATTCAAGTGAGTATTGATAATTCATTTATCCCTAGCAGATATTAAAATTCAAAAAATTACAAAATTGAAATATTTTGATTTTTAAATTTAATATTAATATCGTTTGATTTAATTGGTGAGAAAAATATAATATATGAAAAATATAATATTTGAATATGTTAATTGAACAAAAATACCAGTAATGGACTCAATTGCATATAAGACACTTTAGTGGATGAATATTATAAATAGCAATCTCAAGTTTCAAGGTTCTGTGAAGCATATATCCCTAGATGGGAGTGGAGAACCATCTTATTAGAGTCCATTGCTTTTCCTTTTTTTTTAAGTAATTTGTCCGAAGACAAGAATTCTATAAATCATTTTAAATTGCATTGAGGCAAAAGAAACAATTAAGAAAATTGCAAAATTTAAATTCAACAGAGCATTGGCAATTCATTTTTCCTTAGCAGATTTTAAAATTCAAAAAATATCAAAAATGGAATATTTTGATTGTTAAATTTATTGTTAATATCGTTGGATTTGATTGGTGAGAAAAATACAATATTTGAATATCTTAATTGAACAAAAATATAAGTAATGGACTCAATTGCATAAAATACAATTTAGTGAATGAATATTATAAATAACAATCCCAAGTTTCATAGTTGTGTTAAGTATATATCACTACATGGGGGTACAAAACCTTCTTATTACAGTCCATTGCTTTTACTTTTTCTTAAATAATTTGCCTGAAGATTATATAAATCATTTCAAATTGCGTTTAGGCAAAGGGGACAAATTACAAAATTGCAAAATTTAAATTCAACAGAGTATTGACAATTTATTTATCCCTAGCAGATTTTAAAATTCTAAAAATTGCAAAAGTGCAATATTTTGATTTTTATATTTGTTGTTAATGTTGTTTGATTTGATTGGTGAGAAAAATACAATATTTGAATAAGTTAATTAAACAAAAATATAAGTAATAAACTCAATTGCATAAAATACAATTTAGTGGATGAATATTATAAGGAGCAATCCCAAGTTTCATTGTTGTGTTAAGCATATACCCCTAAATGGGAGTACAGAACCTTCTTATTATAGTCCATTGCTTTTACTTTTTCTTAAGAAATTTCTCTGAAGACAAGAATTCTTCAAATCATTTCAAATTGCATTGAGGTAAAGGAGGCAATTAAGAAAATTGCAAAATTTAAATTCAATAGCAGATTTTAAAATTCTAAAAATTGCAAAAATGGAATATTTTGATTTTTATATTTATTGTTAATGTCGTTTGATTTGATTGGTGAGAAAAATACAATATTTAAATATCTTAATTTAACAAAAATACAAGTAATGGACTGAAGTGCATAAAATACAATTTAATGGATGAATATTATAAGTAGCAATCCCTAGTTTCATTGTTGTGTTAAGCATATATCCCTAGATAAGAGTGCAAAATCTTCTTATTACAGTCCATTGCTTTGGCTCTTTCTTAAGTAATTTTCCTAAAGATTATATAAATCATTTCAAATTGCGTTGAGGCAAAGGAGACAATTTAGAAAATTGCAAAAGTTAAATTCAACAGAGTATTGACAATTCATTTATCCCTAGCAGATTTTAAAATTCTAAAAATTGTAAAAATGTAATATTTTAATTTTTAAATTTATAGTTAATGTCATTTGATTTAATTGGTGAGAAAAATATAATATGTGAAAAATATAATATTTGAATATGTTACTTGAACAAAAATACAAGTAATGGACTCAATTGTATAAAAGACACTTTAGTTGATGAATATTATAAATCACAATCTCAAGTTTCAAGGTTGTGTGAAGCATATATCCCTAGATGGGAGTGGGGAACCGTCTTATTAGAGTCCATTAGTTTTCCTTTTTCTTAAATAATTTCCCTTAAGACAAGAATTTTATAAATCATTTCAAATTGCATTGTGGTAAAGGAGACAATTATGAAAATTTCAAAATTTAAATTCAAGAGAGTATTAACAATTCATTTATCCTTAGCAGATTCGAAAATTCTAAAAATTGCAAAAATGGAATATTTTGATTTTTAAATTTATTGTTAATATTGTTTGATTTGATTGGTGAGAAAAATACAATATTTGAACATCTTAATTGAACAAAAATACAAGTAGTGAACTCAATAGCATAAAATACAATTTAGTGGATGAATATTATAAATAGCAATTCCAAGTATCATTGTTGTGTTAAGCATATATCCCTAGATAGGAGTGCAGCACCTTCTTCTTATAGTCCATTGCTTTTGCTTTTTCTTAAGTAATTTGTCTAAAGATTATATAAATCATTTCAAACTGCGTTTAGGCAAAGGAGACAATTTAGAAAATTGCAAAATTTAAATTCAACAGTGTATTGACAATTCACTTATCCCTAGCAGATTTAAAAATTCAAAAAATTGCAAAATTGAAATATTTTGATTTTTAAATTTATTGTTAATGTCGTTTGATTTAATTGGTGAGAAAAATATAATATGTGAA
Organism: Bruguiera gymnorhiza; assembly: GCA_020883675.1. Lineage (NCBI taxonomy): Eukaryota > Viridiplantae > Streptophyta > Magnoliopsida > Malpighiales > Rhizophoraceae > Bruguiera > Bruguiera gymnorhiza. The sequence continues at coordinate 13,044 of JAIRCJ010000550.1, forward strand.
AAATATAATATTTTAATATGTTAATTGAACAAAAATACAAGTAATCTACTCAATTGCACAACCTTCTTATTACAGTTGATTGCTTTTGCTTCTTCTTAAATAATTTGACTGAAAATTATATAAATCATTTCTAATTATGTTGGGGCAAAGGAGACAATTTTGAAAATTGGAAAATTTAAATTCAACAGGGTATTGACAATTCATTTATTCCTAGCAGATTTTAAAATTCGAAGAATTGCAAAAATAAAATATTTTGATTTTTAAATTTATTGTTAATGTCGTTTGATTTAATTGGTGAGAAAAATATAATATGTGAAAAATATAATATTTTAATATGTTAATTGAACAAAAATACAAGTAATCTACTCAGTTGCACAACCTTCTTATTACAGTTGATTGCTTTTGCTTCTTCTTAAATAATTTGACTGAAAATTATATAAATCATTTCTAATTATGTTGGGGCAAAGGAGACAATTTTGAAAATTGGAAAATTTAAATTCAACAGGGTATTGACAATTCATTTATTCCTAGCAGATTTTAAAATTCGAAGAATTGCAAAAATAAAATATTTTGATTTTTAAATTTAATGTTAATGTCGTTTGATTTAATTGGTGAGATGATGCGGAAAACCCCAAAAAGACGTGGCTTAGGGACCCAACGCACATAATGAATCAAAGAACAATCAGGAAAGCTAAATCAGAGTTTAATAACACAAACCCTAGACCCAATATTCGAAGGAACATGAACCTAGGGTGTTCAAGATGGATATGGATGCCACACTTCAGAAAAGAAAGGAATTGGGAGTGATAAGTCGATTTGAACGCCACAAGAAGAATTACCTCTTGATAAGTTCTTTAGTTCTTAAAAGAACCGAGGGAGAAAAACCCTTGCTTTCTATTTCACTCAAAGTTGTCTGATTTATAGAGCTTACAAGGGGTGCCTATTTATAGGCTAAGATGGCAATTCTAAAGAGGCAAAATTCCTAATTAGGAGAAATCCTTATTTAGGAGTAATTTCATACAAATTCTAGCATATACAATGAACTCCCATTTAGGAGTGATGCTATTACTTAGTCTAACCTATTAAGTATTCCAATTATATTAATTAGGCCTGAACTCTCTTTAAAACTTGAATTCGCACCATTTGAAGCTTGGTTGGCCTGAATGTCCTGAATCAGCCCATTTAGTGCTTCTTTAATCTTTTTGGCTTTAGTTCGTGTTATTGGGCCTTCTGGAATGTGCAATGGACCTCTTGCATCCATTGAAGCTCTAGCTTGTGTTATTGGGTCTTCTGGATTGTGCAATGGACCTCTTGCATCTATTGAAGCTTTCAACCCATCATCTCCATGGTTCTCATCATTCCCCCCTTCCTCGAAAAGATTCATCCTCGAATCATCACCTTGTTTATACTTGATGATGTAGGGAAAGGTCTGAATGAATTTGATCCACTTGGCATGCCTTCTGTTCAACTTTCCTCGTACAAGTAGGATAGGAACTGCACAATGACTCATGCTTTCCCTCACATATCCTTTGAAAATAAGTTCTTCAACCTGTCTTTTATGCTCCTTTGTCTCTTTAGGGTTACTCTTATATGCTGGCCGATTAGGGATGGATGCACCTGGGATGAAATCAATTTGATGGTCAATTCCTCTATTAAGTGGCAATCCACTTGGAACATCATCAGGGAATACATCCTCAAATTCCTGCAATAGAGCAACAACAACACTAGGCAAAGATGGGTCAAACTTGTTAGTGTTAAAATAAGCCTCCTTGTACAGAAGTACAATCATAGGTTGTTTGGCATAGAATGCTCTTTTGACTTTACTCTCTTTTGCATAGAAACTTTCTCTTTTCTTCTCTTTCTTTTGTGTCATCACGTTTTCTCCTCTCATTTCTCTTTTATCGATCTTTCTTTTCTATTCACTCTCATTTTTAATCCTTAATTGATCCTCATAAGCTTGTTGAGGTGATAATGGTACAAGAGTGACGGGTTTTTCATTCATTACAAAGGAATATCGATTCTTGAAGCCATCATGCATAACTCGCCTGTCAAATTGCCATGGTCTTCCTAATAGAATATGGCCCACATGCATAGGTACAACATCACATAAAACTTCATCACGGTACCTTCCAATAAAAAATGATATGAGCACTTGCTTATTTACCTTGATTTCACCACTCTCATTCAACCATTGAAGTTTATATGGCCTAGGATGCTTCATAGTAGGTAAATCCAGCTTCTCAACCATAATTGTGCTAGCAACATTAGTGCAACTCCCACCATCAATAATCATACTATATACCTTATCTTTGATGAGACACCTCGTCTGGAAGATATTATCTCGTTGCCCCTCATTTTCTTCTTTCACTTTCACATTTAATGCTCACCTTATGATGAGAGCTACTCCATTAGCCAGATACTTCTCTCCATCACTTTCACCCTCTGATGATGGCACAGAATCATCATCTTCATGGTCATAGGCACGTCTCAATTGCCTTCTTGCTTTAGAAGTCTCATATTCTTCTTGCCTCCTTTGCAACTCTGCTATTGTATTAGCTTGCTCCTCCATCCTCTCACTCATATCATCAAATCTGGTATTCATGTGCTCAAATTGTTGTTGCATAGCTTTGATCATGAATGACATGTCAACAGCTCCCTCCTGAGCAATACCGTTGTCTCTGATACCAACTGATGCGGAAAACTCCAAAAAGACTTGGCTTAGGAACCCAACACACAATGAATCAAAGAACAACTAGGAAAGCTAAATCAGAGTTTAATAACACAAACCCTAGACCCAATATTCGAAGGAACATGAACCTAGCGTATTCAAGATGGATATGGATGCCACACTCCAAAAAAGAAAGGAATTGGGAGTGATAAGTCGATTTAAACGCCACAAGAAGAATTACCTCTTGATAAGTTCTTTAGTTCTTAAAAGAACCGAGGGAGAAAAACCCTTGCTTTCTATTTCACTCAAAGTTGTCTGATTTCCAAAGCTTACAAGGGGTGCCTATTTATAGGCTAAGATGGCAATTCTAAAGAGGCAAAATTCCTAATTAGGAAAAATCCTTATTTTTGAGTAATTTCGGACAAATTCCAGCACATACAATGAACTCCTATTTAGGAGTAATGCTATTACTTAGTCTGACCTATTAAGTATTCCAATTATATTAATTAGGCCTGGACTCTCTTTAAAACTTGAATTCACACCATTTGAAGCTTGTTTGGCCTAAATGTCCTGAATCAGCCCATTTAGTGCTTCTTTAATCTTTTTGGCCCTAGTTCGTGTTATTGAGCCTTCTGGAATGTGTAATGGACCTCTTGCATCCATTGAAGCTCTAGCTTCTGTTATTGGGTCTTCTGGATTGTGCAATGGACCTCTTGCATCTATTGAAACTTTCAACCCATCATCTCCACGGTTCTCATCAAGACAAAAATATAATATGTGAAAAATATAATATTTGAATATGTTAATTGAACAAAAATACAAGTAATGGACTCAATTGCATAAAATACACTTTAGTGGATGAATATTATAAATAGCAAACCCAAGTTTCAATGTTGTGTTAAGCATATATCCCTAGATGGGAGTGCAGAACCTTCTTAGTACAGTCCATTGCTTTTGCTTTTTCTTAAGTAATTTCCCCAAAAATTATATAAATCATTTCAAATTGCGTTGAGGAAAAAGAGAATTCAAAAAATTACAAAAGTTAAATTCAACAAAGTATTGACAATTCATTTATCCCTAGCAGGTTTTAAAATTCCCACAAATTGCAAAAATGCAATATTTTGATTTTTAAATTTATTATCAATGTCATTTGATTTAATTGGTGAGAAAAATATAATATGTGAAAAATATAATAGTTGAACATGTCAACAGAACAAAAATACAAGTAATGGACTCAATTCCATAAAAGACACTTTAGTATATGAATATTATAAATAGCAATTTAAAGTTTCAAGGTTATGTAAAGCATATATCCGTAGATGGGAGTCGGGAACTATCTTTTTAGAGTCCATTGGTTTTCCTTTTTTCTAAGTAATTTGTCTAAATATAGGAATTCTATAAATCGTTTCAAATTACATTGAGGCAAAGGAGACAATTAAGAAAATTACAAAATTTAAATTCTACAAATTACTAACAATTTTTTTATCCCTAGTAGATTTTAAAATTCTAAAAATTGCAAAAATGCAATATTTTGATTTTTAAATTTGTTGTTAATGTCGTTTGATTTGATTGGTGAGAAATATACAATATTTGAATAAGTTAATTGAACAAAAATACAAGTAATGGACTCAATTGCATAAAATACACTTTAGTGGATGAATATTATAAATAGCAAACCCAAGTTTCAAAGTTGTGTTAAGCATATATCCCTAAATGGGAGTGCAGAACCTTCTTATTATAGTCCATTGCTTTTCCTTTGTCTTAAGTAATTTGAATGAAAATTATATAAATCATTTCAAATTGCATTGAGGCAAAGGAGACAATTCAAAAAATTGCAAAATTTAAATTTAACAGAGTATTGACAATTCAGTTATCTCTAGCAGATTTTAAAATTTTAAAAATTGCAAAATTGAAATATTTTGATCTTTAAATTTATTCTTAATGTCGTTTGATTTAATTGGTGAGAAAAATATAATAGTTGAATATGTTTATAGAACAAAAGTACAAGTAATGGACTTAATTGCATAAAAGACACCTTAATGAATGAATATTATAAATAGTAATCTCAAGTTTCAAGGTTGTGTAAAGCATATATCCCTAAATGGGAGTAGGGAACCATCTTTTTAGAGTCCATCGCTTTTCCTTTTTCTTAAGTAATTTGTCTAAAGACAAGAATTCTATAAATCATTTCAAATTGCATTGAGGTAAAGGAGACAATTATGAAAATTGCAAAATTTAAATTTAATAGATTATTTAAAATTTATTTGTCCATAGCATATTTTGAAATTCTAAAAATTGCAAAAATGCAATATTTTGATTTTTAAATATGTTGTTAATGTCGTTTGATTTGATTGGTGAGAAAAATATAATATTTGAATATGTTAATTGAACAAAAATAGAAGTAATGGACTCAATTGCATAAAATACCCTTTAGTGGATGGATATTATAAATAACAAACCCAAGTTTCAATGTTGTGTTAAACATATACCCGTATATGGGAGTCCAGAACCTTATTATTACAGTCCATTACTTTTACTTTTTCTTAAGTAATTTGCCTGAAAATTATATAAATCATTTCAAACTACATTGAGGCAAAGGAGAAAATTCAGAAAATTGCAAAAGTTAAATTTAACAAAGTATTGACAATTCATTTATCCCTAGCAGATTTCAAAATTCTAAAAATTGCAAAAATGCAATATTTTGATTTCTAAGCTTATTGTTAATGTCGTTTGATTTAATTGATGAGAAAAATATAATATGTGAAAAATATAATACTTGAATATGTCAATTGAACAAATATACAAGTAATGGACTCAATTCCATAAAAGACAATTTAGTGGATGAATATTATAAATAGCAACCTCAAGTTTCAAGGTTGTGTAAAGCATATATCCCTAAATAGGAGTGGGGAACCATCTTTTTAGAGTCCATTGGTTTTCCTTTTTCCTAAGTAATTTGTCTAAAGACAGGAATTCTATAAATCATTTCAAATTACATTGAGGCAAAGGAGATAATTAATAAAATTGCAAAATTTAAATTCTACAGACTATTAACAATTTCTTTATCCCTAGTAGATTATAAAATTCTAAAAATTGCAAAAATGCAATATTTTGATTTTTAAATTTGTTGTTAATGTCGTTTGATTTGATTGGTTAGAAAAATACAATATTTGAATGAGTTAATTGGACAAAAATACAAGTAATGGACTCAATTGCATAAAATACACTTTAATGGATGAAAATTATAAATACCAATCCCTAATTTCAATGTTGTGTTAAGCATATATCCCCAAATGGGAGTACAGAACCTTCTTATTACAGTCCATTGTTTTTGCTTTTTCTTAAGTAATTTGCCTGAAGATTATATAAATCATTTCAAATTGCGTTGAGGCAAAGGAGACAATTTAGAAAATTGCAAAAGTTAAATTCAACAGTGTATTGACAATTCATTTCTCCTTAGCAGATTTTAAAATTTTAAAAATTGCAAAATTGAAATATTTTGATTTTTAAATTTCTTGTTAGTGTCCTTTGATTTGATTGGTGAGAAAAATACAATATTTGAATATGTTAATTAAACAAAAATACAATGGACTCAATTGCATAAAAGACACTTTAGTGGATGAATATTATAAATAGCAATCCCAAGTTTCAATGTTGTGTTAAGCATATATCCCTAGATTGGGACTAGGGAACCATCTTTTTAGAGTCCATTAGTTTTCCTTTTCCCTAAGTAATTTGTCTGAAAAATGGAATTCTATAAATCATTTCAAATTACATTGAGGCAAAGGAGACAATGAAGAAAATTGCAAAATTTAAATTCTACAGATTATTAACAATTTCTTTATCCTTAGCAGATTGTAAAATTCTAAAAATTGCAAAAATGTAATATTTTGATTTTTAAATTTGTTGTTAATGTTGTTTGATTTGATTGGTCAGAAAAATACAATATTTGAGTAAGTTAAATGAACAAAAATACAAGTAATGGACTCAATTGCATACAATACACTTTAGTTGATGAATATTATAAATAGCAATCCCAAGTTTCAATGTTATGTTAAGCATATATCCCTAAATGGGAGTGCAGAACGTTCTTATTATAGTCGATTGCTTTTGCTTTTCCATAAGTAATTTGCCTGAAGATTATATAAATTATTTCATATTGCGTTGGGGCAAAGAGACAATTCAGAAAATTGCAAAAGTTAAATTCAACAGAATATTGACAATTCATTTTTTCGTAGCAGATTTTCAAATTCTAAAAATTGCAAAAATGTGATATTTTGATTTTTAAATTTCTTGTTAGTGTCCTTTGATTTGATTGGTGAGAAAAATACAATATTTGAATATGTTAATTGAACAAAAATACAAGTAATGGACTCAATTGCATAAAGGACACTTTAGTGGATGAATATTATAAATAGCAATCTCAAGATTCAATGTTGTGTTAAGCATATATCCCTAGATGGGAGTGCATAACCTTTTTATCATAGTCGATTGCTTTTGCTTTTCCTTAAGTAATTTGCCTGAAGATTATATAAATTATTTCAAGTTGTATTGAGGCGAAGGAGACAATTCAGGAAATTGCAAAAGTTAAATTCAACAGAATATTGACAATTCATTTCTCCCTAACAGATTTTAAAATTCAAAAAATTGCAAAAATGCGATATTTTGATTTTTAAATTTATTGTTAATGTCGTTTGATTTGATTGGTGAGAAAAATACAATATTTGAATATGTTAATTGAACAAAAATACAAGTAATGGACTCAATTGCATAAAAGACACTTTAGTGTATGAAAATTATAAATAGCAATCCCAAGTTTCAATGTTGTGTTAAGCATATATTCCTAGATGGGAGTGTAGAACCTTATTATTATAATCCATCGCTTTTGCTTTTTCTTAAGTAATTTGCTTGAAAATTATATAAATCATTTCAAATTGCGTTGAGGGAAAGAAGACAATTCAGAAAATTGCAAAAGTTAAATTCAACAGTGTATTGAGAATTCATTTCTCCTTAGCAGATTTTAAAATTCTAAAAATTGTAAAAATGTGATATTTTGATTTTTAAATTTATTGTTAATGTCATTTGATTTGATTGGAGGGAAAATTACAATATTTGAATATGTTAATTGAAAAAAATACTAGTAATGGACTCAATTCCATAAAAGATGCTTTAGTGGATAAATATTATGAATAGTAATATCAAGTTTCAAGGTTGCGTAAAGCATATATCCCTAGATGGGAGTGGGGAACCATCTTTTTAGGGTCCATTGGTTTTCCTTTTTCCTAAGTAAGTTGTCTGAAGACAGGAATTCTATGAATCATTTCAATGTTGTGTTAAGCATATATCCCTAGATGGGAGTGTGGAACCTTCTTATTACATTCCATTGCTTTTGATTTTTCTTAAGTAATTTGCCTGAAGATTATATAATTCCTTTCAAATTCCGTTGAGGCAAAGGAGACAATTTAGAAAATTGCAAAATTTAAATTCTACAGATTATTAACAATTTTTTTATCCCTAGCAGATAGCAAAATTCTAAAAATTGCAAAAATGCGATATTTTGATTTTTAAATTTGTTGTTAATGTTGTTTGATTTGATTGGTGAGAAAAATACAATATTTGAATAAGTTAATTGAACAAAAATACAAGTAATGTACTCAATTACATAAAATACACTTTTGTGGATGAATATTATAAATAGCAATCCCAAGTTTCAATGTTGTGTTAAGCACATATCCCTGGATGGGAGTGTAGAACCTTCTTATTACAATCCATTGCTTTTGCTTTTTCTTAAGTAACTTGCCTCAAAATTATATAAATCATTTCAAATTGCGTTGAGGCAAAGGAGACAATTTAGAAAATTGCAAGATTTAAATTCTACAAATTATTAACAATTTTTTATCCCTAACAGATAGCAAAATTCTAAAAATTGCAAAAATACGATATTTTGATTTTTAAATTTGTTGTTAATGTTGTTTGATTTGATTGGTGAGAAAAATACAATATTTGAATAAGTTAATTGAAGAAAAATACAAGTAGTGCACTCAATTACATAAAATACACTTTTGTGGATGAATATTATAAATAGCAATCCCAAGTTTTAATGTTGTGTTAAGCATATATCCCTGGATGGGAGAGTAGAACCTTCTTATTACAGTCTATTGCTTTTGATTTTTATTAAGTAATTTGCCTGAAGATTATATAATTCCTTTCAAATTCCGTTGAGGCAAAGGAGACAATTTAGAAAATTGCAAAATTTAAATTCTATAGATTATTAACAATTTTTTATCCCTAGTAGATTGTAAAATTCTAAAAATTGCAAAAATGCAATATTTTGATTTTTAAATTTGTTGTTAATGTCGTTTGATTTGATTGGTCAGAAAAATACAATATTTGAATAAGTTGATTGAACAAAAATACAAGTAATGCACTCAATTACATAAAATACACTTTTGTGGATGAATATTATAAATAGCAATCCTAAGTTTCAATGTTGTGTTAAGCATATATTCCTGGATAGGAGTGCAGAACCTTCTTATTACAGTCCATTGCTTTTCCTTTTTCTTAAGTAATTTGCCTGACGATTATATAAATGATTTCAAATTGCGTTGAGGGAAAAGAGACAATTCAGAAAATTGCAAAAGTTAAATTTAGCAGAGTATCGACAATTCATTTCTCCTTAGCAAATTTTAAAATTCTAAAAATTGCAAAAATGCAATATTTTGATTTTTAAATTTATTGTTAATGTCATTTGCTTTGAGTGGTGAGAAAAATACAATATTTGAATATGTTAATTGAACAAAAATACATTTAATGAACTCATTTCCATAAAAGACACTTTAGTAGCTAAATATTATAAATAGCAATCTCAAGTTTCAAGGTTGTGCAAAGCATATATCCCTAGATGGAAGTGGGGAACCATCTTTTTAGAGTCCATTGGTTTTCCTTTTTCCTAAGTAATTTGTCTAAAGACAAGAATTCTATAAAGCATTTTGAATTACATTGAGCAAAGCAGACAATTAAGAAAATTGCAAAATTTAAATTCTACAGATTATTAACAATTTCTTTATCCCTAGCAGATTGTAAAATTCTAAAAATTACAAAAATGCAATATTTTGATCTTTAAATTTGTTGTTAATGTCGTTTGATTTGATTGGTGAGAAAAATACAATATTTGAATAAGTTAATTGAACAAAAATACAAGTAATGCACTCAATTGCATAAAATACACTTTCGTGGATGCATATTATAAATAGCAATCCTAAGTTTCAATGTTGTGTTAAGCATATATCCCTAGATGAGAGTGCATAACCTTCTTATTATAATCCATTGCTTTTGCTTTTTCTTAAGTAATTTGCTTGAAAATTATATAAATCATTTCAAATTGCGTTGAGGCAAACTAGACAATTTAGAAAATTGCAAAATTCAAATTTTACAGATTATTAATAATTTCTTTATCCCTTGTAGATTTTAAAATTCTAAAAATTGCAAAAATGCAATATTTTGATTTTTAAATTTGTTGTTACTGTCGTTTGATTTGGTTGGTGAGAAAAATACAATATTTAAATAAGTTAATTGAACAAAAATACAAGTAATGGTCTTAATTGCATAAAATACACTTTCGTGGATGAATATTATAAATAGCAATCCCAAGTTTCAATGTTGTGTTAAGCATGGATAGGAGTGCAGAACCTTCTTATTACAGTCAATTGCTTTTGCTTTTTCTTAAGTAATTCGCTGAAGATTATATAAATCAGTTCAAATTGCATTGAGGCAAAGGAGACAATTGAGAAAATTGCAAAATTTAGATTGAACAAAGTGTTGACAATTCACTTATCCCAAGCAGATTTTAAAATTCGAAAACTTGCAAAATTGAAATATTTTGATTTCTAAATTTATTATTAATGTCCTTTGATTTAATTGGGGAAAAAATATAATATGTGTAAAATATAATATTTGAATATGTCAATTGAACAAATATACAAGTAATGGACTCAATTCCACAAAAGACACTTTGGTGGTTGAATATTATAAATAGCAATCTCAAGTTTCAAGGTTTTGTGAAGCAGATATCCCTAGATGGGAGTGGTGAACCATTTTATTGGGGTGCATTGCTTTTCCTTTTTCTTAAGTAATTTGTCTAAAGACAAGAATTCTATAAATCATTTCAAATTGCATTGAGGCAAAGGAGACAATTAAGAAAATTGCAAAATTTAAATTCAATAGATTATTTACAATTTAATTATCCCTAGCAGATTTTAAAATTCTAAAAATTGCAAAAATGCAATATTTTGATTTTTAAATTTGTTGTTAATGTTATTTGATTTGATTGTTGGGAAAAAGACAATATTTGAATAAGTTGATTGAACAAAAATACATGTAATGGACTCAATTGCATAAAATATACTTTAGTGGATGAATATTATAAATAGCAAACCCAAGTTTCAATGTTGTGTTAAGTATATATCACTAGATGGGAGTGTATAACCTTCTTATTACAGTCCATTGCTTTTGCTTTTTCTTAAGAAATTTGCCTGAAGATTATATAAATCATTTCAAATTGCGTTGAGGTAATGGAGACAATTTAGAAAATTGCAAAATTTAAATTCAATAGAGTTTTGACAATTCACTTATCCTTAGTAGATTTTAAAAGTCCAAAATTGGAAAATTGAAATATTTTTGATTTTTAAATTTATTGTTAATGTGGTTTGATTTAATTGCTGAGAAAAATATAATATATGAAAAATATAATATTGAATATATTAATTGTACAAAAATACAAGTAATGGATTCAATTGCATAAAATACTATTTAGTGGATGAATATTATAAATAGCAAATCCAAGTGTCAATGTTGTGTTAAGCATATATTCCCTAGAGGGAGTGCAGAAACTTTTCTTATTACATATCGTTGCTTTTTGCTTTTTCTTAAGTAATTGCCGGAAGAATTATATAATTACTTGAATTGCCTTGCAGGCAAAGGAGACATTTCCAAAATGCACCAAATTTAAATTCAATAGAAGTATTGACAATTCATGTATTCCCTAGCAGATTTTAAAATGTATCCAAAAGTGCAAAATTGAAGATATTTGGGCAGGAGGGGTTTTTAATTTAATTTTAATGTCGTTTTGATTTAATTGGT
>JAIRCJ010000495.1:0-32737 GCA_020883675.1 Bruguiera gymnorhiza
TTATTTTACAATTTTCCATCTTATTTAAGGAAATTAATTTTCTAGAGTCGTTGAGAATTCTTGCAGCCATCACCATCAATGATTCTCTATTATCTCTCCTTTTATGGATATTTTATTGATTCTTTTATACTCATTATTATTACCTCTTTTCAAACTTTTAATTTTCTTCCACAACTTACAAAGATTACAATTATTGCATTTATTATTATATTACTTAAAAATAAATTGATGAAGATTTAAGTCTTTTCATCTTTCTAGGTTTAATATAGATTATTACTCACTTTGTAGTGCAATATATTTTCAGATTGATTGCATATGAAAATTAGGGAGAGAGGCAAAGCTGCAATCACTGTATTTCTCTCTCTAGCTTCCCTCTATTTACATCTCCATCATCCTCTCTTTTTTCTTTTTTTTTCATTTGATATTCGAGAAGTTAATTTCTTTCCTTATTTTCTATTTAATTGATTTGGGTTATTAATTTTGGGATGTTGAGAATGGAGTTAATTTATGAAATAAATATTTAGTTGCTACAATTTACATTCTTTGACACTTATTGCATGGACAATTTATCAAATCAAACTCTTTTTTTTTTAAATAAGAAACTTAAATATTATTATGAATTTAACAAAGAAAGGATTGTGTAGCACATAAATATATTATGTCTTATCACTTTATTAAAATAAGCATTATTTATTTATATTTGTGTACATAATTATTTGAATGTTGGGATGATATTTTTTATAAGATCAAATTTAATGTAGATCCACACATATTACAAATCGAAAAGCTAGTTTATAATATGATTGTAGACAAGAATTTTACTATCCTTTTGGTGGCCATATATTACCGATGGGGACACCCAAGTTGAAATGCCCATTCTTGCCTCACTAATTTTAATTGATTAAATAATATCTAACATGGATAATTTTGTCATTTCCTTTGGTGCCTTTCTAAATCAATATGCTTTTCGTTATTCTCAGTAATTGTCTTTTGAAAGTTAATAATTTACAAACCAAAAAGAATGTTAAACTTCAAAGGAGATGTTGAAGGGAAAGTTGCTCAATATTTTCCTACTATTAGTTACCTTTTTCTTCTTTCTTAGTTACTTATATTGGACTCCTTGAATATCTCTAAGACATCTTATGAGTTATAAGGAAAATATTTGCTAAGTATGTGTTGATACATGGGATGCACATGGTCCCAATAATGTGGAGACCATAATATGGTTTATAAGAAATTTAGATTGTTGGTATTTGAGGACATTTACAAGAGATGTAGTGTGTATATTGTTGGGACCTATGTAATTAGAATGCAAAGTCTCTTAGTAGTTAAAAAATTAAATCTTTATTTTTGAAATTTTAGTTTCTAATCTTAATAAAAAATATAAAGTTTATGGGATGAGAAGAACTATTGTTATTATATAATCCATATTTAATGAGTTTTTTAGTAGCAAAAAAACAAAAATATCTACAAGTGGTAGTGTGAACACTTTGATTTAACTTATAAATCAAACTAAATGGAATTATAATTAATGATCTTGTTTTTGTTTTTTAAAATTGATGGTTAATGATTTTTGGTGTACAAAACTAAATTGTAATCTGTAATCATATTTGTACTTTTACATATATTTTTTACATGTGATTTTTATTAATTATGTTTCAGAGTTTTATATATGATTTTTGGAAATTTTGTAATTAGACTAAATTGTTATTTGCAATTCTATTTATACATTTTAAATGTATTTATCAAACTATATTTGAAAAGAAAAGTTAATTTATTTAAATTATAGACATATATATCTTTTTTTGTTAAAAAGATAATAGTCTCAAATATGTAAGTATGATTATTGATTTTATATAGAGCAAACATTGAATTATATATCAAAATGTAAACCCAAATCAATCTTTATAAATTATTAGTATAGTAATAAAGTGGAAATGCTCACAAATGGAAGTATTAAATATTGACTTAATTTGAATAATTTGACTTAACCCATTAGAAATTTAAATCGATCCAATTTGCATTAATTCTAAAGTCAACGATTGATAACATGATTCAACCCAAAACTTAAATGACTTGTATTTGAAATGTGAAGTTCCCAACTTCACCCTAGGATCTACTAGTTTGTGATACTGCGAGGGGGGTGAATCAGTATCACACCCCTTAAAACTCTAATAACTTAAGCCAAAGTATTCTACTTCTTTAATACTTTCGCTCTCGTTAATATGCAGGTATGTGAACAATTTCAACCTCTTCTTAAAAGTGAACTCTTTCTCAGATTCGACTAAGGTAGATCTATTGCTACCTATTAATCACAATAGTCCCCAAAGTCACCTTTCAGACACCTTGCCTAATAGACAATTCAGATGTTCTTCTTTAGGTCTTTGTTAGGTTATGGGCTGGCTTATACTTTAGCTGTGTTCACAACTCAATTCAAAACACAGAACGTAAAGCAAGTTAAGGACACACCAGATTTACATGGTTCCATCAACATGACGTACATCCACGGTGGTAGGGACTCTCCCTTACCGAGACTATCCACTATACTTGAGAATTCCAATTACAATGGATGTCTTAATCTTCTACTCCTTTCACTATTGCAATTACTAAGCAAGTACAATACAAAGAGTGTCACTTACTATGTCTACCCTTCTTCTACCTTGTGTTGCCTCTGTTGAATTGAATAGGCTGCTTCATTGTCGCTTAGAAGTCCACCACAACACTCTCTAACCTCTCTTGAAGAAATCTGGAAATACGTTGAGTTCTTTTCACACAACTCCTGCTTTCACCGTCTCATGGTTTCACAGCTTGCACTCATGCTTCTAGTCTGCTGTTTCACGTCTCACGGCTGCCCCATGCTTCTGATCAGTCACGCCGTTGCACGTTCTGGTCTCACGCTTCTGGTCTGCCGTTTCACATCTCTTGGCCTGCCTCATGCTACTGGTTTTTCTGGTTCAAATCCCTCGGCCTGCCTCACGCTTCTGGTCTGCTGTCTTCTCTTCTGGGTGGTCTCACAGATACCAGGTCTGCTGTCTTCTCTTCTGGGTGGTCTCACGGATACCAAGTCTGCTGTCTTCTCTTCCGGGTGGTCTCACAGATACCAGGTCTGCTGTCTTCTCTTTCGGGTGGTCTGTTTCTTATTTCTCCTCTTGCTGGTTGTGCGTTTCTGGTTTGCTTGCAGGTCGTGTTTCTGGTTTGCTTGCAGGACGTGTTTTTGGTTTGCTTGTAGGTCGTGTTTTGTGGTTTGCATGCAGGACGTGTTTCTGGTTTGCTTTCAGGAGGTGTCATTTTTGATCTCTTGCCGTTCTGCTCTCTTTTCGGCCATCTGCTCTCGACATCTGTTCTTCGTTCAGCCCCCCTTTGGCTGTCTCCTCTTTTTCTCTATTTTTTGCCGGCGGTGGGGTTCCCTTTTTGGTATATTATTTTCTCTTCTTTTTGGCCGGTTGTTATAGGGTTGCCATTTATTCAATTGTGTTGGCCTTGCCCTAGTTTTGTCTTCCAAGGCCTTTATATACTCTCTTCCATGAAACCCTAATAGGGCTTACGTGGCGAATTTATGTTCTTGCCCTTCCATGTGGCTTTACTTTCTTGCACACTTAACCTTAGTTGACAACAATTACAACTCATACAAGGCTGTGGGAACAACAAAATGATTCAAAACCTAAATAACTTGAAATTTAAGATATATGAAACTTAATCAATCCAAAATCTAAATGATTTGAAACCTTAAATATCTAAAATCTAAATGACCTAAAATTTAAATGAGTCTATATCTAAATAACTTAAAACCCTAAATAATCCAATTCAAAATTAACTCGATCTACTTGTTGGCCACCCATAAACATATGATACAAAATGAGTTAAAAAAATATAGACATATACAAAAAAAGTAGTATTTCATTGTGATGTGTGCTATTGTTTATTAATAAAAGCTGATTTTATTAATTGTGCATAAAGAGTCAAACAAAAAGTCTGTCTAATAGGTATTTTTCTTCAAAATAATGGAGCAAGTACATGAATACACTTTCTATAGGAAAATATTTGCAGTTATTCAAGAAAGACATAATACAAAATTTATAATTAAAAAATTGATATTTCATTATTATACATTGTGGTACATGTTATTATTAAATAATATAAATTATTTTATCAATTATATATAATGACTTAAACAAAAAGTGTGTTCCAATAAATATTTCTCATTGAAATAACAAAATAACTATATAGATGCACTTTGTGTGAGAACCAAGACACAATTAGTACAAAAAAGACACACTATCTAAACTTTATACTTAAAATGTAATATTTTGAAGTTATACATTATAGTACCTATCAAAATTTATTAACAAAAATCATTTTTTTAATTGTTTAAAATGAGTACAATAAAAAGTGTGTCAAAAAGAATTTTCTATTGAAGCAAGTGAGCAACTACATTGACACACTATGCCCAATTAGTAAAAAGAAAAAAGTCTATAGCATGAAGGATTGGCATGAGGACACCTTAATTATGGGTCCTATTGAATAAAAGAAATATATTTTAAATTCATTTTTTTATTGAAATTTTAGTTTTTTTTTATTTAAAAGTATTAAATATGCAATTGAAATAGCAAGATGTGTAACTAAAACAAAACAATTTGTGACCAAACATTATTAGATATTTTTAAAAATCGTTGCACATTTTATGTTTTTGGTTACATATTTTATTGTTATAGTTGTACATCTAATAACTTTTGATGAAAAAAAGAATTCAAAATATTATTTTCTATTAAATGGGGCCCACAATTAGGACATTCTTGCATTGATTCTTACAGTTAAAAAAGTAAAATTTTAAAAGCACACAAACTAAAATTTATAGTTAAAAACTAGTATCTTATTATTATACTTTATGGTGTGTGTTATTATTTATTAATAATTTTTTTAAAGTAACTATTTATAATGAGTTTAACTAAAAATGTCTAACATGTATTTCCAATTAAAATAAGGAGGTGATTATGTGAACACAACTTTGTTAGACACATTACACACAATTCATAAAAATAGGACACAAAACAAAATTTATAATTAAAAATGTGATATTTTATTGTTATACATTTTGGAACTTGTCTTTGTTTATTAATAAAAAAATATTTTATTAATTGTGTTGTTTTATTAATAATAGCCCTCATCTAAATTGAATTATAATCAATGATCTTTGTTTCTAATTTTTCAAAAGCCAAACCATCAAGTTACGTGAGATTAAAGATTAAAAATGATATCTGATTATTGAAATTATTATAAGATAGAAATAAATTAGTTAATTCTTGAAGGTTCGTAAAAGTATTTGGAACCAAACAAGCCGAATCATTGAGTTCAATGCCAATAACATGAACAATTGAGCCATGACAAGCCACACCATCCCATAAACAATAATGTTCACTCTTATTTCATGATTTTTTCTTAGGTTCATCAATTCATTCACCATCTATGATAGGACATTTAGTAGGAAAGTTGTTACCGAATTGCAGCAACACAATTCTCTTTTCATGAGAGTAGAGTTGTAAAGATCGTGGGAGAAACATAGAAAAGGACAACAAAGGGGTTAACTGAAATGAAAGGACAACCAAAGGTGAAGCTCAAAGACCTAAAACTATCCACATCCTTCCATCAATTAAGGACCAACTGACTATAGAAAACACGACTGAATAAGTGAGCTAATGGAAGCTTATTAATAGCTTCCAAGTGAAAAGGATAAGAGTACAAAAAAGAGTGAGAAGCAATAGGAGAAGGGGGAGTAGGAGGAGGAAGAGAAGAAGAAGAAGGTGAAGAGTAAAGGTGAAATTACATGTACTGATTCTTTTGACTCTTTATGACTAGTTGAAGAGAGTCTATTTTAGCACCCAATTTCAATTCTACGCACTAAATGGCTAGGACATGACCTAGACTAGAAGATCTTTGGAGTCCAACAATTTGTGTACTGTTCAAGTGGTTCAGGTGGCTTCCTACTATCCCCTCACACATAATTGGATCTTAAGGAATAATCCCTGGTCTAGACTAATAAATCATGCAGTCCAATTGACAAAATATTCATGTCATCATTCAAAGTATGGCCAGTTGCATTTTCCATAATTCAAATGTGTATATGAGAGTTGATTTACCATAACTAGCTCTTCTTACAAGATCAATTTTCTTCCCCCAATCAGGAGGGAAAATATAGATGCAAGACATGAACACCTTACCTATTTATTCTCTTAGGAAAAGAGACCATGAGAATCGAAGTGAAGGCAAGAATTATAAAAGCTTATGTATATATCGTCCACAAAATTTTAGAGAAGGTGTCAAAATTATTCCTCATCAATTTGCTCTCTTAATTCAGTTGCATGTAACAAATCCCTTAATGAATTGTTTCTTTAGATTTCATTTTTTCTTCCTTTTTAGGACTTGTTGCCTTTTTATCCACAAATAATCTTTTATGTGCATGAGTGTCATGCCTGTATAATAATCACCACGATTTGCTAGAATTGAAAGTCAGTGATGCCTTTGCTAATTAACCATTATGGTTATAATCATGATACAATAACAATTTTTGGTTAGATCCATTAACAATAATGAATAATTTTGTTGTAATTGAAAAAATACAGTTTATTTTCTATAATATAATACGTTTTTATAAAATAATATACATTTTATTTTGGTGTAATATATTATTTTACAAAAAGGATTATATAGACACACCCATCTTTAGCTATGGTCATTGCATTTAGAGGAATGGTCAAAAACTATGGTAAATAATTCCAAGATTGTTTTTATTGTTAGGAGCAAGGACAATAACGATTACCATATGCCAAATTTATGTTTTCATTTTTGTTTTCTTTCCATGAACTAAAAGATCTATTTGTTATGTTTTGTAGTAATTTGCATAAAGGCAATGCAATTTTTGAAAATTATTTTGATAAATCTCTAATATAAACTTTCAAGTCTAAGAAAAAACAAGTTTCCTACACACTTGGAAGGTAAGGTGTGGATTGATCAAGATTTATCTAAACTTTGTCAATTTCAATTCCCTTAGATGAAAGAACATGCCCCAAAATTATACCTTATTCTACCATAAAGTGACATTTTTTCAAATTTAATACAAGGCTAATTTTTATGCATTTTTTAAGTATAAGGTTGTCTAAATATGCATCAAAAAAGTCTCTATAAATGGTATAATCACCCATAAAAAATTCAATGATTTTTCAATATAATAAAAAAATATACAAACTATATATCTTTGAAATATGGCTAGAGTATTGCAAACTCTAAAAGGCATACTTTGATAGGCAAAGGTACCAAATGGACATAAAAATATTTTATTCTCCTAATCTTCCAATGCAATCACAATTTAGCTGTAATCTAAATAACCATCAAGAAAACAATAGTGAGATTGACCAATTAACCTTTTAAGTATTTGATCAATAAAAGTTGTAGCATTTAGGTTACAGTAATCAATATAAATCCTCTATCCATGTTGAATTCAAGGGCCAATCAACTCATCCTAATGATTTTTAACTATTGTAATTTATGTTTTCTTAAGAACCATTTGCACTAGACCAACTCATTTACTATTTAAGATTAGGTAAATCACAGTAACATTAAGAAGTTTGAATGCTTCTTTCTTCATTATGTCTATCATTAGAGCGTTCAATCTACATCGTGCTTCTGTTGATAATTTTAAACCCTCCTTAAGTAGGATGTGATGCATATACATGGATCGGATTCTCCCCTTGAGGTCCACTATGGTCTATCCAATTGTTATCTTTTGATCTCTTAGAACTCAAACAAGTTTTTCTTCTTGCGATGGGGTCATGTTCTTTGCAATGATCATTGATAAAGTTTATCCATCTCTCAAGAAAACATACTAAAGATGATTTAGTAATAGCTTCAATTATAGTATGGGCAACTATATAATAAAAGGTAGAAGTTTACTGCTAAAAACAAGTAATTCAATAATAGATACATCATAACTTTTTGGAATAAGATGCAATGAATGCAATTCTATTATCATATCCTTTACACTTTCACATAATGATAGTTTTCTATCTAGTTTCTTGATATCTTCTATCTTAAGGCATGAGCTAAGGAATTCTTCCAACTTATCTTTTCCATTGAGCTAAAAAACTTGCTATGCTAAACAATCAAGAATATTAATAGCAAAAACAAAATGCACATCACTGGATTACTACATAGCCTAAAAAATGGTGAATCAAAAGATTTAACTGTCAAATTTTATGGTTAGTGTACCATCATGAACATCTATCTTTGTCCTCGATGTAGGGACAACATTAGGGAATTGTCATTCTTCATGTCAAAAATGTAAAAAATCTACGAGAAAGGCTAACTCATTAACCTATACTAGAAAATTCTTAACAACTATCTTAAGATAGGCATTAAATCAATTAGCAAGTTGTATAATTACACTAGTTTCTTTTAACGGACATATATTTATAAAAGTATAAATAAAGTATGACATAATAACATTAATTTATGCTTTTAAATCTAGCATGACTCTTTCAAATTTAGTCTTGCCTATTATATAAAGGATAGTGAATGTATCACAGTCTTTGCATTTAGGTGAAATTTTTCTTTGAATAATAGCCGAGATATTCTCTCCAACACTTACTTTTCATCACCTTTAAGCTTCCTCTTAGAGGTGCACAATTTCTTAAGAAACCTTGCAGATTGAGGTACTTGTTTAATTGCATCAATGAGGGGTATGTTTACTTACACCTTTCCAAAACATCTCCAAAATCTCTTTTTCTTGCTCCTCTTTTTTAGATTTTGAAAATCTACGTGGGAAAGGAGGTATGGTAATATTAGAGGAAATAGGAGGTAAAGGATTTACCCTAGGTGTTGATGGTTAGGCTTTGATGGGTTTATAGTTGGTGGGCATAGCTTAATATTTGATGACCTTTTCTTTTGTTGTGGGAGGTGCCTTTATTGGTGCTTCCATTTTTTTCTACTCCTCAAGGCTATAACACTTGTGTTCTTCTTTGGATTTAACATGGTTTAAGAAGGTAATTTGTTTGATCCTTACATCTTTAATCTATTCATGGTCATGATAAGTTTTCTTATTTGATTCACTAAATTTGGAATGCTCGTCCTCATTTCTTGTTGAAATTGTTTAATGTTATTTATAAGAGACTTAACAATTTCTTCAAGAGACATACCTAAGTTTTAGGATGCATTTGTTTGGTATTAAAGGGTGATGACACTTGTTGAAATTGGCAATTAAGGGCATTATGGACCACTTGTTGATTCCATAACTAAAGTTAGGATGACCACTTTATTCAAGATTGTTAGTGTTGGAGAAAGGATTATACTTGCATTGTGATTCCCCTTGAAAACCCTCCCATTGCATTGGCTTGCTTTATTGGATGATCTTAAAGTGTTGGACACATATCAGTTATATGTCCTTAATTTGAGCAAATGTCACATACCTAGACTTGTCGCATATTTCCTACACTCATTTGACATATAGGAGAAGTCAAATTATTAAGTTGTTGAGAGAAAGATGTACTTACTTTTTTTGATATTGTTAGATAGTGAATTATACTGAGTGCTAAATTGTTGAGAATTTGCAGACATGTTTGCTATCAAATTTTTTATGGCTTTTAGGTTTTTGTCCACTAATGCTCATCCTTTAGCTGTGTCTATCATACTTTTATCTATGGAAAGGAGTCCTCCATAGAAGTATTTGATTAGGAGTTGATCAGTGATTTGATGATAGGGTTAATTCATGCAGAGCTTCTTAAAATGTTCTTAATATTCATATAAAAACTTTCCATTATATTGCTGAATACCCTAAATCTCCCTTCAAATTGTAGCTGCTCTAAAAGTGGAAAAGTACTTCTCTAAGAATAACCTTGTTATCTCATTCTATGTGGTAATGGATCCCAAAGGTAAGTAACAAACCCAATCCCTTGTTAGTCTGTCAAAGATAATGGGAAAGCCCTTAACTTGATTTGTTTTTTTAGATATCTTAATAGGTTTCATGCTTAAATAGGCTACATGGAATTCTTTTAGATGCTTATGTGGAACTTTACTAGCAAGACCATGAAAACTTGGCAAGAGATGAATTAGGCCAGATTTTAACTTAAATGCAACACCTACATTAGGATACCTATGCAAAAGGGTTATTTGTTTATATTAGGAGCCACTAACACTTTAAGAGTTCAACTATTGTTATTGGCATTTACAGCCTTGATTTTTGTCTTAGTGCAACTTGGTGAGCTCAATGATGATGTAAGGTTGGGTGTGAGTTTAAGTCTTGGAAAAAGTCGAAAGATCATATGCTTGTTGGCTTAAATGTAGTCTTTTTATTTAGGGGAGCTTTTGGTTAGACTCTTCAATAGGTATATAAGTATACAACACAAGTTATATAAGGGTATGATCCTAAGAAAACAAATTCATTAAATAATCAATCCTTGACAATGATGCCAAAATTTGATGTTTGGTGAATACACCAAAATTAATATAAATCACTCAATTAAAAAGTTTGTAATTAGAGTGAGTAAAAATCAAATTCACAAAAATTGAGTTTTGATTAATTAGTTAATTGGTGATTATTGATAACATTAAACTAAGAAAAATAGGCGAATTTAAGGAATAAATTTACAAATTGATTTTTTAATTTTAGACTGTGTTTTTCATAAAAATTAGGCAAAGATTTAATCATGATTATCAATTTTTGTTTCCTACTTTAGTGTTAAAATTATCAAACAATTGTAAATTTAAATTCTAAACTAGCCAATGATCTACTCTTAAAAGATAAGGACATTCATATTTTACTGTAAACTCCTATTTTATAATAAATTTCTATTTTATAAAAAAACTCCTAATTAAGAGTGAATTTTATTACCTAACCCTAACTCATTAAGTACTTCAATCATATTAATAAAGTCTTAATCTTCTTTCAAGCTTGAATACATGCCATTGGATGAATTTATGTGATTTGTAACTTGGTTGGCTCGAATATTCTCAATTAGCTCATTTAGTGCTTCTTTTATTTATTTTAACCCTTGAATGTGTCATTAACCCTTTATAAATGCTCAATAAATTCTTAAAAGTCCTTTGTGCATTACCTCCTCCATAGATCTCATCATTCTCCCTCTCCTCAAAAGGATTTCTCCTCGAATTATCACTTGTATCAAAAGGAGAATGATTAGAAATATTAAATGTTGCACTCACATTTTACTCATCAATAAGGTTTAACTTATTGGCATTGTCATTAATCCATGCTACCACTTGAAATGGACCATCTCCTTTAGCCTATAGCTTTGAGCACCTCTAAATTTGAAACATTTCCTTATGCATATGCACTTAAACCCAATCACCATATTTAAATACTACCTTCTCTTGCCCTTTTTTGGTATAAGTTGCATATTACTTAGTTTGTTTTGCAATTTGTTGCCACATCTTCTCATGTAACTTCTTCTTTATTACAACCTTACAATCACCATCTAAACTAACATACTTATCAATAGAGAAAGACGTAAAATCCAAAGGAGTTAAAGGATTAAAACCATACACAATTTCAAATAAAGGGTAACTAGTAGCAGAATGAACATTCTTACTATATGTGAACTCTAAATGTAACAAATAATCTTCCCATATTTCTAAATTCATTCGAATAATAGCACACAAAAAAGTAAAAAGAGTTCAATTAACTACCTTAGTTTACCTATATATATGTGGATGGAAAGTGGTTAAGAACACTAGTTTAGTACCTAATTTAACCCACAAAGTCTTTTAGAAGTAGTTCAAGAACTATGTATCTAAATCTAAAATGATACTCTACAGCATGTCTTGTAAGTATACTACAACTCTAAAGGATAATTCAATCATATTATTCGGATCGTTAGTTTTTATGACATAAGATGAAATAGGTCATCTTTAAAAGTCTATTAACAATAACAAGTATAGAATCATTACCCTTTTTTTCATTATAGCAGCCCTATCACAAAGCTCATAGATAAATCAACTTAGTATTGGTTAAGTATGGGTAAAGAGGTGTATAAGTCATGGAGTAAAACTTTAAATTTAACTTATTTGCATGTTATGCACTTCTTGCACACCCTCTCAATATCTCGTTTCATGTGTGGTCAAAGGAAATACTCAACTAAAAACTAACTTCCTTAAAAAAGTCATAGGTACACATAAATGATTTTCCCAAAATAAGATACTTTTATACTTATAAAATTTCCTAGAAGCTGACTTCTTACATATGCTATACACATTAGTAAAGTTAGGATCTTTCACATAAAAAATTTTAATGTACTTAAATCCAAATAATTTCGCATTAAGTGTAAAGACAAAGACATACTTACAAGATAATGCATGAACTACCACATTCTCCTTGTTAATATTTGATAGCACAAGGAAAGGTTGCAATGAATTTGACCTATTTGGCATGTTTCCTATTTAACTTTCCTTGCCTTTCAAGTATTTCAAGGATTCATGGTTAGTATGGATGACAAACTCTTTGGGTCAAAGGTAGTGTTGCCATGTCTTTAAATCTAATAAATGCATACATGTCCTTATCATAAGTAGGATATTAAGAGCTGCTCCACTTAATTTTTCACTGAAATAAGCAATTGGCCACCTAGTTCTTTGGAAAAAACATCACCAAATTCTTGCAAAAGAGAAACAATAACACTAAGCAAAGAAGAGTTAAACTCATCAATACTAAAATAAGCTTTTTTGTACAAAAGTACAACAATAAGTTGTGTTGAATAAAAAACTCTTTTAACATCACTCTCTTTTGTATATAAACTCTTAATTTTTTTTCTCGTGCTTTTTTTCTTCTTTTCTCTTGGTATCATCTCTTTTCTCTCCTTGCTTTCCCTCCTTTCCCCTCTCAGCCTTAATTTCTTTTCTCTTCTCTCTCTCTTTTTTAATCCCCAATCAATTTTCATAAACTTTTTAATATGTTAAAAGTGTAAGAGTAATAGGTTTATCATTTATTACAAAAGAGTATCTATTCTTAAACCTATCAAGTATGACACGCTAACCATATTGCCATGGTCTTTCCAACAAAATATACCCAGCTTGCAAGGGTACAACATCACACAAGACCTCATTAGTATATCTCCTAATAGTAAACAATACTAACCCCTACTTATTTACCTTAATTTCACCACACCCATTCAATTATTAAAACTTATGTGAGCTAAGGTGTTTCATGGTAAATAAAATAAACTTTACAATTAAAGTAGTGCTAGCTATATTTGTACAACTACCCTCATCAATGATCACACTACATACTTTATCTTTGATATGACATCATGTATAAAAGGTACTATCTCTTTGCACTTCATCATCTTTCTTGGTTTGTATGCTCAATACTTATCTAGTCACCAACACATATCTCTCAATTAGGTACTCCTCTCCATCACTTGTATCATCTAATGATGGCATGGAGTCATCATCAAACTCACTTTTAGTCTTAATACCACCATTATCCCATAACACCATGGTACGCTTATTAAAACATTGAGATGCAATATGTCCCCTTTTTAGACATTTAAAACATTTAATATCTCTATTTTTACTAGTTTGGAAATTAAAATTACTTTTTTACTTATTATGGCTCACTTCCTTACTCTTATATGATTCAACCTTACAATTGTAATAAGCCCTCTTTTCCTTTTTACTCCAATTCAGCTTTTAGGATGACGTAGAACCCAAATTCTATCCAAATCATGTAGAATCTCTTCATTTAAGTTGCCTTTCAACTTTCATTATCATATGCACTATGTCTTTCAACTCCACATAATACTCTTATTCAACAACGTTAACAATATCTCTATTTAGCCCTTATGAGAACTAAGCCATGGTTACTTCTCTATATTCCTCCATATTAGCCTAAATCATGGAAATTTCCATCTTCTTGTGGTAATCCTCCACACTCTTGGTGCCTTAAGTGAGCCCTTATAGCCTTTAATACAAAGCCCAATAATAGTGATTAAGGATGAAACCTCTTCATCATGATAGCTTTCATCTCCTCCCATGTATAAGTAAACCTTTCACAATTTCTTCTCTTAGTCAAAACAAATTGATCCTAGCAAATAATAGCATAATCTATACATTCAACTACTGCAAGTTTCAATTTTTCTCTTCAAAGTAGTTGTGATAACTAAAGGCTAATTCAACCTTTTTCTTTTATTTTAAATAGGTTTGTTGATCATTTTTTCCTCAGACTGAAGGAATTTTCATTAATGCTACCAAAATTACAATCATAGGTGTCTCACTTCTTATAATCTCTTTGACCATTTCTATTATTGACAATTTTGATCAAAGTAGTTAAATCTTCAAAGTCATTATCTTCTACATTATTTACATGGCCATAGTCTTATCTCTTATACTTTTTTGTATTAGGAACCACATGACCCCCATACCTCCTTGACAATTTTGCTATTGTATTGGCTTATTTCTTCCTCATATCTCTCATATTAGTAAATTTGATGTTCATTCACTTAAATTGTAGTTGCATAAATTTGATCATGAATGACACATCACTACCCTTGTTTCTAGCTCCACTTCGTCTTTGGAATACATAGTGTTAATTCTACAAAAAATGGCTAAGATACCTCAACAAAACACTCTTTTATCTGTTTCACTCAAAAATAGTGACACACCACCTCATGTTTATACTTTTTAAAGATTTCTTTTATTATGTGTTTATACTCTTACCTTTTACCACTTAAATTTTCTCTCCATATCGTTTATTAAATTAAAAAACCTCAATCAAAGTCATTTTATGACTAATTAATTCCAATAAATTAGAATCAAAGAAATTTAGAAAAGCATAATGAATAAAAGTTGTGGGTTAGAAAAAAGTAATAAGATTAAATTGCAATACATAAAAAGAGAATAATTAAATTTGAATTTTGGTAGGAACTAGAAAGCAACAAGGTCTACTCCTTTAACCTAATTAAATAGGGTTTACTTCTCAAATAGGAATAAATCAATTATAATCTTTTGTTCCTTTTTTTTTTCTTTCTTCTTTTCTTCTTTCTTTAGTTCTTGTTTTTTTTTTTGTTTATGTGAATTTAAGAACAAGAAGAGATAAACTAGAGTTTGTATATTAAAAGAATAAAAGGGTATAAAATGTTGCCAAGAAGAATAACAAGAGAAAAACTTAAATTTTAATAAGAAAATTTGAGTTGGAGCCAAACTCTAATATCAACTTATGTAAACCCCAAAAGATGGGGCTTAGGGACAATTTTGCACCATGTGGCTCAAAAAATTTTCATTTCAAGACTTATGGCTTCAAATGCATCAATTTAATGTTATATGGTTGTTTTTGACTTACAAAAAAATAAAAAAAGGATTCTATGTTTGTTCTATTAATTTTTTTTAAATCCAATCCATTAAAATTTTATTAGATCTTTAAAGATGGGATCTACAAGTATAACTCTCTTTGGTAGTGTATTTCAACTTGTATTAAGGTGAGTAAAAACTAGTTTGGACCTAAATAACTAAAAGAGTGTTTGGTTTCACTTTTCAAAATGTGTTTTACAAACACACACACACACACACACCACCTAAAACAGAGGTTTTGGAAAAGCAACAATTTGTTGCTTTTAGCCACCACCAAACAAAAAAGGCAAAAACTAAATTGTGTTTTTATTTTAATAAAAAAAATATCCTTAATTCTTTCACCTTCATTGTTGAAGAGTTTCAAAAAAAAAAAAAGTAAATGTACGTATAACAAACATCAGTTGAGAAACAAAATGTACTAAAAAGGGATTAGAGGCAATGGAAACAACTACATAAAAGAGACTTGATTAAGATAGGATCCCATGAAAGGAACAATTCTTGTTTTTAAGACATGGTGGGAAGAGCAAATTAAGGTGAGTTTTAACATTATTCTTCTTTACTTATGTTGTTCCCACAGCCTTGTATGAGTTGTAATTGTTGTCAACTAGGGTTAAGTGTGCAAGAAAGTAAAGTCACAAGGAAGGGCAATAAAGTCACATGGAAGGGCAATAAAGTCACATGGAAGGGCAAGAAACTAAATCCACCGTGTAAGGGCAAGAACGTCAATCCGCCACGTAAGCCCTATTAGGGTTTCATGGAAGAGAGTATATAAAGGACTTGGAAGACAAAACTAGGGTATAAGGCCAACACAATGGAATAAATGGCAACCCTACAACAACTGGCCAAAAGGAAGAGAGAGCAAAATGGCAAAAGACCAGAAACGCCACCACCGGGAGAGCAAACCAGAACGTGCGACCTCTTGCAAGCAAACCAGAACGTGCAACCTCCTGCAAGCAAACCAGAAATGCCTCCTGCAAGCAAACCAGAAACACATCCTGCAAGCAAACCAGAAACGCACAACCAGCAAGAGGAGAAATAAGAAACAGACCACCCGAAAGAGAAGACAGCAGACCTGATATCTGTGAGACCACCCGGAAGAGAAGACAGCAGACTAGAAGCGTGAGGCAGGCCGAGAGATGTGAACCAGAAAAACCAGTAGCGTGAGGCAGGCCAAGAGACGTGAAACGGCAGACCAAAAGCGTGAGACCAGAACGTGCAACGGCGTGACTGATCAGAAGCGTGGGGCAGGCTGTGAGACGTGAAACGGCAGACCAGAAGCTTGAGTGCAAGCTGTGAAACTGTGAGACGGTGAAAGCAGGAGTTGTGTGAAACAACCTAGAGAAGGAATTCGGTGAAGCATTGGAAAGAACTCAACGTATTTCCAGATTTCTTCAAGAGACGTTAGAGAGCGTTGTGGTGAACTTCTAAGCGGCAGTGGAGCAGCCTTTCAATTCAATAGAGGCAAGACAAGTTAGAAGAAGGGTAGACACAGTAAGTGACACTCTTTGTATTGTACTTGCTTAGTAATTGCAATAATGAAAGGAGCAGAAGATTAAGACATCC
Organism: Bruguiera gymnorhiza; assembly: GCA_020883675.1. Taxonomy (NCBI): domain Eukaryota; kingdom Viridiplantae; phylum Streptophyta; class Magnoliopsida; order Malpighiales; family Rhizophoraceae; genus Bruguiera; species Bruguiera gymnorhiza. Next base: position 16,903 of record JAIRCJ010000495.1, read on the forward strand.
ATTGTAACTGGAATTCTCATGTATAATGGATAGTCTCGGTAAGGGAGAGTCCCTACCACTGTGGATGTACGTCATGTTGACGGAACCACATAAATCTCGTGTGTCCTTAATTTGCTTTACGTTCTGTGTTTTGAATTAAGTTGTGAACGCAGCTAAAGTATCAACCAACCTATAACCTAACGAAGATCTAAACAAGAACATCCAAATTGTCTATTAGGCAAGGTGTCTGAAAGGTGACTTTGGGGACTATTGTGATTAGTAGGTAGCAATAGATCTACCTTAGTCGAATCTGAGAAAGAGTTTGCTTTTAAGAAGAGATTGAAGTTGTTCACTTACCTGCGAATTGCAAATTGTGGTGATACTGATTCACCCCCCTCTTAGTATCACAAACTAGTAGATCTTAGGAAGAAGTCAGGAACTTCAACTAGTATTAGAGCACAGGTTCACCAGGATAAAGCTTAACAGCTTGGTCTACTAGTTTGAAGAGCTCCAGAAGTTTTAACTTGTTCAGCATACTAAGAAATGGATGCCGGTACCAGCACCAGCTCTACTTACAGCAAGAAGGTTCCAATCTTCAACGGAACCAACTACCATATGTGGAGAGCGAGAATGCAGGTGGTATTTGCAACCATGGGCATGAACGTGGTGAAATCTGTACAGGAGGGTTTTGAGCCTCCAGAAGAAGGTAAAGATCCAACCCCAGAGGAATTAAGACAGTTTGAGATAAATGGGAAGGCCTCAAACGTCATCATTTCAGCATTGACAGATGCTGAATATGCTAAAGTCATGGACTGCAAATCTGCCAAGGAGATATGGGACAGATTGCAGAAAGTCTATGAAGGTGATGGCAGAATGAAGGAGGCCAAGCTTCAAGTTTTCAAGGAGAGATATGAATCTCTCAAAATGCAGAAAAATGAGACAGTCCAAGAGTTCTTCACCAGGGTTATTGATGCTGTAAATGATCTTAGAAGTCATGGGAAGAACAAGAAGGACTCATCTATTGTGAAGAAAATTCTGAGAATTCTGCCTGAGAGGTTTGCCTCAAAGGTGGCAGCTATAGAGGAGAGTAGAGATCTCAATTCTATGTCTCTGCATGATCTCCAGTGCAATCTCATTGCATATGAGATGAGAATAAAGTCAACTGAGAGCTCCTCAATGTCAAAGGTATCAAAGGAGGCAGCTTTCAAAGCTATGAAACACTTGAAGATAAAAGAAGAGGAAGAATCGTCCAGTGAGGATGATGATGATGATGAGGAAGAAAGTGAAGGTGAAGTGTTGGCATACTTCACAAGGAAGTTCAAAAAGGGGTCTAAGAAGGGAAAAGGATAGTTGTCCTTGAGATGTTATCGTTGTGGACAGACTGGACACTTTGCTTCTCAGTGCAAAATGAAACTTGATGATGAAGATGAGGATGGTGATGATGAGCAGAATTCAAAATGGAGAAGACCATCATTCAAGTCAAGGAAGTCCAGCAAGAAGACTGCTAACCCACAGAAGAAGAAGAGAGGCTCATTCAAGAGTTATGTGAGCCAGACAAAAGAAGCCGATGAGGAGGAAGATGTAGACTCATCAGATGAGCATGCCTTTATGGCATCAGCTCAAGGTGGTAGTTCAACCTCTGAAGAGGAAGAGGAGGTTGATGAAGAAGAACCAGATCTTGAAGCTGAGTTGGAAGCAGCTTCAAAGGAGATAATCAGAAGGGGTAGAACCACAAGAAGGTTGGAGGCCCACATAAAACAAGTTGAAGCAAAGTCTGAGGAAGCTGAAAGTCAAAAGGATGAAATAAGGGCTGAACATATTGACTTGAAGAACAGATCAAAATATGTGAAGACCTTACAATGAAGCTTGGCTCAAGGACTTCAAAAATTGAAGGAATGGAGAAAGAGTTGCTGAGACTTCAGCAACAACTCAAAAGGAGTGAAAAGAACATGCAGAAGCTTGAAATGATAGGAGAAACAAGTTCTGCAAGAGAAAAGAAGAATGAAGAGAAAGTGCAGCAATCTGAGGCTGCATTGCCTAAAGATAATAAGAATGTGCCACAGAAGTTGAAAGAGAAGGTTGTGACTCAGGAGAAGATAGCTGAGAATAAAGAGGATTTGAAGAAGCAACCTAGGGTGGCAAACAAAAATGAAGAAAAGAAGGTCAGCCAGCAAAGGGCTACAGCTGAACAGAAGAAGGAGAAAAAGGTGGCTGAAATGAAAGCCACACAAGCAAAGAAGCCAGCCACGTTGCCTACACAGCAAGTAATGAACAAAAGAAAACAAGCTGTGATTAGACCCAAGAAGAGGCAGTTTCAAGGTCACTGTCTTTATTGTGGAGTTTGGGTCATAAGGCAAGTAACTGCTGGTGGAGAAGGCCAGTATATGTCTCTAACTTGAGAAGATATGATGCTGCATACAGAGGGAGACAATACAAAATTCAGAGGAGAACACCTGTCGTGAGTTCTTGCACATACTGTAAAAAGCAAAGACACACTGACAAGGATTGTTGGTGGAAGCCCAAACCAGTGGTTTCAAAGAACAAGTTTGCTATATTGGGAGACTTGGAATAGTGTGAAAGGTGCGGGCAGGATGGCCATAATGCCAAGAGATGCATGACACTTCTCCCTGAGAAAGAGCAGGCACTCAATGGCACAGTGAAAGCAATTAGTACAGTCAAAGCTGGGAAAAAGGAGAAAGCTATCATCAAGCCAGTTCAAAAGAAGGAATATAAAGCTAAAAGGGAGGTGGCTAATATAGCTGAAATTGCACTAAAGGCTGACTACAAGGATAAGCAGTGGATCCTTGATAGTGGGTGCACTTCACAAATGACAGGAGATAAGAGTAAATTATCAAAACTGAGCAAGTCAAGAGAAGGTAGAGTCAAGTTTGGCAATGATGATTCACTCAACATCAGTGGTCAAGGGTCAGTAAATATTGGAAAAGGAAAGGTGAAAGATGTTCTGCATGTTGAAGGACTTAGATATAATCTAACATCTATCAGCCAACTATGCAATGAAGACCATAAAGTGATATTCACAAAAACAAGTTGCCAAGTAAAGAGTAAAGAAGGCAATACTGTTGCAGCTGGGAAAAGAACAGCTGGAAATTTATATGTGATTGATGAGGACAAGACAAACAGCTGTTTACTTACAAAAGAAGAAGAAAATCAACTCTGGCATAGGAGGCTGGGACACTTAACACAGAAGAACATGAGGAAGCTAACCACTACTCATACAATCAGAGACATTCCAAACCTTAAGAGAGAGAGGGAGTATGTCTGCTCAGCATGCTCTAAAGGAAAATAGGTCAGAAAGTAGTATAAGACCAAAGAGGTCAGTTCTGAAGCAGTGTTTGACATTGTACATACTGATTTGTGTGGGCCGATGAGAACAAAAGGGTTAAATGGTGAGAGGTACTTCATCTTGTTTGTTGATGATTATTCCAAAAGGACCTATATCATGCACCTCAAACATAAGTCAGAAGTTTTGAAATGCTTCAAGAGATACAGAAGATTGGCTGAAAATGAGAGTGGAAAGAAGATCAAAGTATTGAGGTCAGATCAAGGCACTGAATTCACAAATGGAGCTTTTGAAGATTACCTTGAGAAGCATGGAATTCACCATCAGATGGCAGCAGCAAGAACTCCTCAATAGAACGGGGTGGTAGAGAGGAGAAATAGAGCTGTGGTTGAAATGGCAAGAACTCTACTATTGGAATCCAAGCTTCACAACAAGATTTTGAACAGAAGCAACATTTATAGCCGTGCACCTATTGAACAGAGTTTTACTAAGGCCCAATACTGATAAGACTCCATATGAGCTATAGAGTGGGAAGAAGACAACAGTCAAGTATCTTAGAATCTTTGGCAGCCCATGTTTTGTGAAGAACAAGGAGCAAAACTTGGGAAAATTCCATGCTAGGTCAGATGAAGACATCTTTATGTGATACTCAGCAAAGACAAAAGGTTATAGAGTTTTTCTGCATAAACTAGGAAAAGTGGTCACTTCCAATGATGTGAGAATAGATGAAAACTGGAAAAACAACGCATAATGGAGAAGCTAAGGATAGTGAAGAAGATGACTTCAAGATAGATGAAGAATCTGACCAACATGAAGAAGTGGGAAAAGAAGTAAGTTCAGACTCAGAGAAGAGTGAGTTTGAAGATGAAGAAGGAGATTCTCTTGCAACTAAGACTGTGCAAGAGAGAAAGACAAGGAAGACATAGACCAGTGCTCATCAAGGAAATCAGATAATTGGTGACCCATCAGCAAGAGTTACAACAAGAAGAAGAATTTCGGGAGCTACTACTTTACTCTCACAAGTTGAACTAAATCTGTTGAAGAGGCTGCACAAGACAAAACCTGGATCAAAGCTATCAAATGAAGAGCTGGATCAAATCGAAAAGAATAAAACATGGGAGCTGGTTCCAAGACCCACTAACAAGAATGTCATAGGAACAAAATGGGTGTTTAAAAATAAACACAATGAAGATGGCAAGGTGGTGAGGAACAAGGCTAGGCTGGTTTGCAAAGCTACACTTAGATAGAAGGAGTAGATGTTGATGAAACTTTTGCACCAGTAGTAAGGTTGGAAACTATCAGAATGTTCTTAGCTTTGGCAGCACATAAGAGGTATAAAGTTTACCAGATGGATGTGAAATCAGCCTTTCTGAATGGGCTCCTGAAAGAAGAAGTGTATATTGAACAACCCAATGGAGTACAAATCAGTGAGGATGAGACACAATGTGCAAGTTGAAGAAAGCCTTGTATGGCCTTAAACAAGCCCAAGAGCATGGTACAANCTACAAGAATGTCATAGGAACAAAATGGGTGTTTAAAAATAAACACAATGAGGGATGGCAAGGTGGTGAGGAACAAGGCTAGGCTGGTTTGCAAAGGCTACACTCAGATAGAAGGAGTAGATGTGATGAAACTTTTGCACCAGTAGCAAGGTTGGAAACTATCAGAATGTTCTTAGCTTTTGTAGCACATAAGAGGTATAAAGTTTACCAAATGGATGTGAAATCAGCCTTTTGAATGGGCTCCTGAAAGAAGAAGTGTATATTGAACAACCCGATGGAGTACAAATCAGTGAGGATGAGACACACGTGTGCAAGCTGAAGAAAGCCTTGTATGGCCTTAAACAAGCCCCAAGAGCATGGTACAGCAAGGCTGGACGCGTATTTGAGAAGGTTGAACTTCAGAAGAGGAACAGTTGATAATAACCTATATGTGTTCAACTCAGAGAAAGGCCAACTGATAACCATAATATATGTAGATGACATCATCTTTGGAGGGGATCACTCTGAGCTATGCTAAGAATTTGCACAGAAGATGAGTGAGGAATTTGAGATGTCATTGATTGGAGAAATGACTTACTTTCTTGGATTACAGATAAAACAGTGTGAAGAAGGTATTTTTATTTCTCAGACAAAATATGCCAAAGAGATGCTGAAAAAGTTTGGCATGGAGGATAGCAGACCTGTCAGTACCCCTATGCCAGTAGGCTGCAAGTTAACAAAAGATCAGGAAGGAAGGAGTACAAGCCCTACAGAATACAGGAAGATGATAGGGAGCCTTTTGTACCTTACAGCATCAAGGCCTGATCTCATGCAAGCTGTGTGCATCGCCAGCAGATTCCAAGCTAATCCTAAGGAATCTCATGTGTTGGCAGTGAAAAGAATCCTAAGATACCTCAAGGGGACACTGGAAATGGGCTTGTGGTATCCTGCCATGGATTCTGTAAAACTACGAGCATACACTGATGCAGACTGGGCAGGAAGTACAGATGACAGAAAATCAACCAGTGGCTGCAGTTTCTACTTGGGTTCAAAGTGTGTTGCATGGCTAAGTAGAAAGCAAAACAGTGTTGCTTTGAGCACAGCGGAGGCTGAGTATATGGCTGCTTGTGCAGCATGTACTCAGGTGATATGGATGCAAAGACAATTGGCCGATTTGAGTGTTGAAGTGAAGTTACCAGTGAGTGTACTTTGTGATAATCAAAGTGCAATTGATCTTAGCAAGAATCCAGTTCAACATTCAAGGAGCAAGTATATTGACATCCGGTATCACTTTATCAAGGATCAAGTGGAAGAGGGCACAATTCAGTTGAGTATGTCGGGCACTAAAGATCAAAATCTCAGATATTCTAACTAAACCTCTGTCCACAGAGATGTTTGAAAGCACAGAATGAGTATGTCTGTGCAAATGCCTCCTCAAGCTAAAGTTCAGGTGAATCCTCCATCTTTACTTTGTAGGTTTTCAAATTTGTAATTGGTTGGCAAAGGGAGAGAGAAGCAACAGTGCAAGGGGAGCTGTTAAGGAAGGGGAGTGCATATTTAGGGGGAGTTGTAATTCATCTACTTTCTGGATTATTACTCTAAGAAGATTATGAAGGACTGTTGCATAATGGTTTTTGTTGTGAGTGTTGCCAACAATTACAAAGGGGGAGATTGTTGTTCCCACAGCCTTGTATGGGTTGTAATTGTTGTCAACTAGGGTTAAGTGTGCAAGAAAGTAAAGCCACATGGAAGGCAAGAAAGTAAATTCGCTGCATAAGGGCAAGAAAATAAATCTGCCATGTAAGCCCTATTAGGGTTTCATGGAAGAGAGTATATAAAGACCTTGGAAGACAAAACAAAAAAGGGGGGCCAACAAAATTGAATAAACAGAACCATACAACAACCGGCCAAAATAGAGACAATAAAATACAAAAGGGAACCCCACTGTCGGCAAAAAAAAAAAAAAAAGGAGAAAAGAGGAGACGGTCCGAAGGGGGGCTGAACGAAGAACAGAGGTCAAGAGGAGACGGCCGAAAAGAGAGCAGAACGGCAAGAGATCAGAAACAACACCACTGGGAGAGCAAACCAGAAACGTCACCACCGGAGAGAGCAAACCAGAACGTGTGACCTCCTGCAAGGAAACCAGAAACACGTCCTGCAAGCAAACCAGAAACGCACAACCAGCAAGAGAAGAAATAAGAAACAAACTCCCGAAGAGAAGACAGCAGATCTGGTATCTGTGAGACCACCCAGAGAGAAGAGAAGACAGCAGACCTGGTATCCGTGAGATCACCCGGAAGAGAAGACAGCAGACCTGGTATCCATGACACACCCAGAAGAGAAGACAGCAGACCAGAAGCGTGAGGCAGGCCAAGAGACGTGAACGACAGACCAGAAGCATGGGTGTACGTCAGGAGACAGCGTGAGACCAGAACATGCAACAGCGTGACAGACCAGAAGCGTGAGGACAGGCCGTGAAACAGTAAGACCGGAAATAGGAGACGGATGAGACCGTGAGACGGTGAAAGCAGGAGCTGTGTGAGACAACCTAGAGAAGGAATTTGGCGAAGCATCGGAAAGAACTCAATGTATTTCCAGATTTCTTCAAGAGAGGTTAGAGAGCGTTGCGGTGAACTTCTAAGCGGCAGTGGAGCAGCCTTTCAATTCAACAGAGGCAAGACAAGCTAGAAGAAGGGTAGACACAGTAAGTGACATTCTTTGTATTGTACTTGCTTAGTAATTGCAATAGTGAAAGGAGCAGAAGATTAAGACATCCATTGTAACTGGAATTCTCAAGTATAGTGGATAGTCTCGGTAAAGGAGAGTCCTACCACATGGATGTACGTCATCGTTGACGGAACCACGTAAATCTCGTGTGTCCTTAATTTGCTTTACGTTCTGTGTTTTTGAATTGAGTTGTGAACGCAGCTAAAGTATCACCAACCCATAACCTAACGAAGACCTAAACAAGAACATTCGAATTGTCTATTAGGCAAGGTGTTTTGAAAGGTGACTTTGGGGACTATTGTGAATTAGTAGGTAGCATAGATCTACCTTAGTTGATCTGAGAAAGAGTTCGCTTTTAAGAAGAGATTGAAGTTGTTCACTTACTTGCGAATTGTGAATTGTGGTGATACTGATTCACCCCCCTCTCAATATCACAAACTAGTAGATCCTAGGGTGAAGTTGGGAACTTCAACTCTAATAAGGTGGTTCCCTACTCCTATCTAGGGATATATGCTTTACACAACCTTGAAACTTGAGATTGCTATTTATAATATTTATCCACTAAAGTGTCTTTTATTCAATAGAGTCCATTACTTGTATTTTTGTTCAATTAACATATTCAAATATTAGATTTTTTCACACCAATTAAATCAAACGACATTAACAATAAATTTAAAAATGAAAATATTTCAATTTTGCAATTTTTAGAATTTTAAAATCTATTAGGGATAAATGAATTGTTCAATACTCTGTTGAATTTAAATTTTGCAATTTTCTAAATTGTCTCCTTTGCCTCCACGCAATTTGAAATAATTTATATAATTTCAGGCAAATTACTTAAGAAAAAACAAGAGCAATAGACTGTAATAAGAAGGTTCTACACTCCCATCTAGGGATATATGCTTAACACAACATTGAAATTTGGGATTGCTGTTTATAATATTCATCCACTAAAGTGTTTTTTATGCAATTGAGTCCATTACTTGAAATTTTGTTCAATTAAGATATTCAAATATTGTATTTTCTCACCAATCAAATCAAACGACATTAACAACAAATTTAAAATCAAAATATTGCATTTTTGCAATTTTTAGAATTTTAAAATCTCTTAGGGATAAGTGAATTGTTAATACTCTGTTCAATTTTAAATTTTGCAATTTTCTAAATTGCCTCCTTTGCCTCAACGCAATTTGAATGATTTATATAATCTTCAGACAAAATTACTTAAGAAAAAGCAAAAGCAATAGACTGTAATAAGAAGATTTTGCACTCCCGTCTAGAGATATATGCTTAACACAACATTGAACTTGGGTTTGCTATTTATAATATCATCCACTAAATTGTATTTTATGCAATTGAGTCCATTACTTGTATTTTCTGTTCAATTAACATATTCAAATATTATATTTTTCACATATTATATTTTTCTCAGCAATTAAATTAAACGACTTAACAATAAATTTAAAAATCAAAATATTTCAATTTTTGCAATTTTTCAAATTTTAAAATCTTGCTAGGATAAATGAATTGTCAATACTCTATTGAATTTAAATTCTGCAATTTTCTGAATTGTCTCCTTTGCCTCAAAGTAATTTGAAATGATTTATATAATCTTCAAGCAAATTACTTAAGAAAAAGCAAAAGCAATGGATTGTAATAAGAAGGTTCTTGTTAATCCCATCTAGGGTTTATATCCTTAACACAACATTGAAACTTGAGATTGCTATTTATAATATTCATCCACTAAAGTGTATTTTATGCAATTGAGTCCATTACTTGTATTTTTTTTCGATTAAGATATTCAAATATTGTGTTTTTCTCACCAATTCAAATCAAACGACATTAACAATAAATTTAAAAAATAAAAATATTGCATTTTTTGCAATTTTTTAGAATTTTAAAATTTGTTAGGGATAAATTGAATTGTCAATACTCTGTTGAATTTAAATTTTGCAATTTTTCTTAATTGTCTCCTTTGCCTCAATGCAATTTGAAATGATTTATAAAATTCTTGTCTTCAGACAATTACTTAAGAAAAAGGAAACAGCAATGGACTCTAATAAGATGCTTCCCGCACTCCCATTAAGGAATATATGCTTTTACACAATTTTGAAACTTGGGGATTGCTATTTATAAAATTCATCCACTAAAGTGTCTCCTTTGGCCTCAACGCAATTAGAAATGATTTATATAATCACCAGGCAAATTACTTTATGAAAAAGCAAAAAGCAATCGATTGTAATAACAAAGTTCTGCACTCCCATCTAGGGATATATGCTTAACACAACATTGAAACTTGGGACTTGCTATTTATGATATTCATCCACTAAAATTGTATTTTATGCAATTAAGTCCATTACTTGTATTTTTGTTCAATTAAGATATTCAAATATTTTATTTTCTCACCAATCAAATCAAACGACATTAACATTAAATTGAAAAATCAAAATATTGCATTTTTGCACTTTCTAGAATTTTTAAAATCTGTTAGGGAATAAATGAATTGTCAATTCTCTGTTGAATTTAAATTTTGCTATTTTCTGAATTGTCTCCTTTGCCTCAATGCAATTAGAAATGATTTATATAATTACCAGGCAAATTACTTATGAAAAGCAAAAGCAATCGACTGTAATAACAAAGTTCTGCACTCCCATCTAGGGATATATGCTTAACACAACATTGAAACTTAGCGATTGCTGTTTATAATATTCATCCACCAAAGTGTATTTTATGCAATTGAATCCATTACTTGTAATTTTGTTCAATTAAGATATTCAAATGTTGTATTTTTCTCACCAATCAAATCAAACGACATTAACAACAAATTTAAAAATCAAAATATTTCATTTTTGCAATTTTTAGAATTTTAAAAATCTACCAGGGATAAATAAATTGTCAATAATCTGTTGAATTTAAATTTTGAAATTTTCTTAATTGTCTCCTTTGCCTCAATGCAATTTGAAATGATTTATAGAATTCTTGTCTTCAGACAAATTAGTAGGAAAAAGGAAAAGGAATGGACTCTAATAAGATGGTTTCCCCACTCCCATCTAGGGATATATGCTTCACACAACTTGAAACTTGAGATTGCTATTTATAATATTCATCTACTAAAAGTCTCTTTTATGCAATTGAATCCATTACTTGTATTTTTGTCAATTAACATATTCAAATATTATATTTTTCACATATTATATTTTTCTCACCAATTAAATCAAACGACATTAACAATAAATTGAAAATCAAAATATTCAATTTTTGCAATTTCTTGAATTTTAAAATCTACTATGGATAAATAAATTGTCAATACTCTGTTGAATTTAAATTTTGCAATTTTCTAAATTGTCCTTTGCCTCAACACAATTTGGAATGATTTATATAATCTTCAGGCAAATTACTTAAGAAAAGCAAAAGCAATGGACTATAATAAGAAGGTTCTGCACTTCCATCTAGGGATATATGCTTAACACAACATTGAAACTTGGGATTGCTATTTATAATATTCATCCATTAAAGTGTATTTTATGCAATTGAGTCCATTACTTGTATTTTTGTTCAATTAACTTATTCAAATATTTGTATTTTTCTCACCAATCAAATCAAACGACATTAACAACAAATTTAAAAATCAAATATTTTCACTTTTGCAATTTTTAGAATTTTAAATTTACTAGGGATAAATAAATTGTCAATAATCTGTTGAATTTAAATTTTAAAAATTTCTTAATTGTCTCCTTTGCCTCAATGCAATTTGAAATGATTTATAGAATTCTTGTCTTCAGACAAATTACTTAAAAGAAACAAAAAGCAAATGGACTCTAATAAGATGGTTCGTACTCCCATCTAGGGATATATGCTTCACACAATCTTGAAACTTGGGATTGCTATTTTATAATATTCATCCACTAAAGTGTCATTTATGCAATTCAGTACATTACTTGTATTTTATGTTCAATTAACATATTCAAATATTAATTTTTCACATATTATATTTCTCACCACTTAAAACAAACGACATTAACAATAAATTTAAAAATCAAAATATTTCAATTTTACAATTTTTAGAATTTTAAAAATCTGCCAGGGATAAATGGAATTGTCAATACTCTGTTGAAGTTAAATTTTGCAATTTTCAGAATTGTGTCCTTTGCCTCAACGCAATTTGAAATGATTTTATATAATCTTCAGAAATTACTTAAGAAAAAACAAAAAGCAATCAACTGTAATAAGAAGGTTCTGCACTCTCCATTCTACGGATATATGCTTAAACAACATTGAAACTTGGGATTGCTATTTATAATATTCATCCACTAAAGTGTATTTTATGCAATTGGTCCATTACTTGTATTTTTGTTCAATTAAGATATTCAAATATTGTATTTTTCTCACCAATCAAATCAAACGACATTAACAATAAATTTAAAATCAAAATATTGCATTTTTGCAATTTTTAGAATTTTAAAATCTGCTAGGGATAAATGAATTGTCAATACTCTGTTGAATTTAAATTTTGCAATTTTCTTAATTGTCTCCTTTGCCTCAATGCATTTGAAATGATTTATAGAATTTTGTCTTCAGACAAATTACTTAAGAAAAAGGAAAAGAATGGACTCTAATAAGATGGTTCCCACTCCCATCTAGGAGTATATGCTTCACACAACCTTGAAACTTGAGATTGCTATTTATAATATTCATCTACTAAAGTGTCTTTTATGCAATTGAGTCATTACTTGTATTTTTGTTCATTAACATATTTCAAATATTATATTTTTCACATATTATATTTTTCTCACCAATTAAATCAAACGACTATTAACAATAAATTAAAAATCAAATATTTCAATTTTGCAATTTTTAGAATTTTTAAAATCTACTAGGGATAAATGAATTGTCAATACTCTGTTGAATTTAAATTTTGCATTTTCTAAAATTGTCTCCTTTGCCTCAATGCAATTTGAAATTGAATTATATAATCTTCAGGCAAATTACTTAAGAAAAAACAAAAGCAATGGACTATAATAAGAGGTTCTGCACTCCCATCTAGGGATATATGCTTAACAAAACATTGAAACTTGGGATTGCTATTTATAATATTCATCCACTAAAGTGTTTTTTATGCAATTGAGTCCATTACTTGTATTTTTGTTCAATTAACTATTCAAATATTGTATTTTTTCTCACCAATTAAATCAAACGACATTAACAATAAATTTAAAAATCAAAATATTTGCATTTTTGCAATTTTTAGAATTTTAAAATCTATTAGGGATAAATGAATTGTCAATACTCTGTTGAATTTAAATTTTGCAATTTTCTTAATTGTCTCTTTTGCCTCAATGCAATTTGAAATGATTTATATAATCTTGTCTTCAGGCAAATTACTTAAGAAAAAAGAAAGCAATGGACTTGTAATAGAAGGTTCGCACTCCTATCTAGAGATATATGCTTCACACAACCATTGAAACTTGAGATTGCTATTTATAATATTCATCCACTAAAGTGTATTTTTATGCAATTGAGTCCATTACTTGTATTTTTGTTCAATTAACATATTCAAATATTATTTTTTCACATATTATATTTTTCTCACCATTTAAATCAAACATGCATAATTTTAATTCTTAAATTTATTTTTAATTTTTAGAATTTTAAAATTTTCTAGGGATAAATGAATTGTCAATACTCTGTTGAATTAAATTTTGCAAATTTTCTGAATTGTCTCCTTTGCCTCAACGCAATTTGAAATGATTTATATTAATTTTCAGGCAAATTACTTAAGAAAAAGCAAAAGCAAATGGACTGTAATAAGAAGGTTTCTGCAACTCCCATCTAAGGATATATGCTTCACACAACATTGAATACTTGGTATTGCAATTTATAATATTCATCCACTAAAGTGTCTTTATGCAATTGAGTCCATTACTTGTATTTTTGTTCAATTAACATATTCAAATATTATATTTTTCACATATTATATTTTTCTCACCAATTTAAATCTCAACGATAGTACAATAAATTTAAAAATCAAAAATATTTCAAATTTGCACTTTTTTCAAAATTTCTAAATTTGCTAAGGATAAATCAATTGTTAATACTCTGTTGAATTTTAAATTTTTGCAAATTTTTGGAATTATTTCCTTTGCCTCAAACGTATTTTTTGAAATACTTTATATAATCTTTCAGGCAAATTATTAAGAAAAACAAAGCCAATGGACTGTATAACAAAGCTTCTGCACTCCCATCTAGGGATGATGATGTTAACATAACATTGAAACTTGAGATTGCTATTTATAATATCATCCACTAAGTGTATTTTATGCAATTGAGTCCATTACTTGTATTTTTGTTCAATTAACATATTCAAATATTATATTTTCTCACCATTAAATCAAACGACATTAACAATAAATTTAAAATAATTAAAAATCAAAATATTTCAATTTGCAATTTTTTTAATTTTAAAATCTGCTAGGGATAAATGAATTGTCAAAACTCTGTTGAATTTAAATTTTGCAATTTTCTTAAATTGTCTCCTTTGCCTCAATGCAATTTGAAATGATTTTATATAATTTTAGACAAATTACTTAAGAAAAAGCAAAACAATGGACTGTAATAAGAAGGTTTTGCACTCCCATCTAGGATATATGCTTAACACAACTTGAAACTTGGGATTGCTATTTTATATTCATCCACTAAGTGTATTTATGCAATTGAGTCCATTACTTGTATTTTTGTTCAATTAACATATTCAAATATTGTATTTTTATTCACCAATCAAATCAAACAATATAACAATAAATTTAAAAATCAAAATATTCCATTTTTGCAATTTTTGGAATTTTAAAATCTGCTAAGCGTTAAATGAATTGGTCAATACTTGTTGAATTTAAATTTTGGCAAATTTTCTTAGTGTATCCTTTGTCTCAATGCAATTTGAAATGATTTTATACAATTCTTGTCTTCAGACAAATTACTTTAAGAAAACGAAAAGCAATGGACTCTAATAAGATGGTTCTGCACTCCCATCTAGGAATATATGCTTCACACAACCTTGAAACTTGAGATTGCTATTTATAATATTCATCCACTAAAGTGTTTTTTATGCAATTGAGTACATACTTGTATTTTGTTCAATTAACATATTCAATTATTATATTTTCCACATATTATATTTTTCCCACCAATTAAATCAAACGACATTAACATTAAATTTAAAAGCAAATATTTCAATTTTGCATTTTTTTAATTTAAAATCTGGTAGGGATAAATGAATACTCTGTGAATTTAAATTTTACAATTTTCTGAATGTCTTCTTTGCCTTAACGCAATTTGAAATGATTTATATAATCTTCAACCAAAATACTTAAGAAAAAAGAAAAGTATGGACTATAAATAAGAAAGGTTCTGCACTCCTATTTGGAATATATGCTTAAACCACAGCATTGGAAACTTGTGACCTGCTATTTATAATATTCATCCACTAAAGTGTATTTTATGCGATTATGTCCTATTACTTGTTTTTTTGTTCAATAATATATTCAAATATTATATCTTTTCCATATTATATTTCTCTTCCGATAATTAAAATCAACGACATTAACAAAAAATTTAAAATCAAAATATTCAATTTTGTAATTGTTTTAGGATTTTAAAATCAGCTTAGAGATAAGTGAATTGTCAATTACTATGTGAAATTTAAATTTCTGCAATTTTCTAAATTGTCTCCTTTTCCCTCAATGCATTTGAAATGATTTATAGAATTCTTGATCCTTCACACAACCTTGAACTTAGATTGTCATTTATAATATTCATCCACTAAAGTGTCTTTTATGCAATTAGTCCATTACTTGTATTTTTGTGCAATTACATATTCAAATATTATATTTTTCACATATTACATTTTTCTCACCAATTAAATCAAACGACATTAACAATAAATTTAAAAATCAAAATATTTCAATTTTTCAATTTTTAGAATTTTAAAATCTTGGAGGGATAAATGAATTGTCAATACTTTGTTGAATTTATATTTTGCACTTTTCTGAATTGTCTCCTTTGCCTCAACGCATTTGAAATGATTTATATAATCTTCAGGCAAATTACTTAAGAAAAGCAAAAGCAATGGACTAATAAGAAGGTTCTGCACTCCCATCTAGGATATATGCTTAACACAACAATTGAAACTTGAGATTGCTATTTATAATATTCATCCGCTAAAGTGTATTTTATGCAATTGAGTCCATTACTTGTATTTTTGTTCAATTGACATATTCAAATGTTATATTTTTCACATATTATATTTTCTCACCCAATTAAATCAAACGACATTAACAATAAATATAAAAAT
>JAIRCJ010000637.1:9139-32658 GCA_020883675.1 Bruguiera gymnorhiza
ATTTAGAATTCTAAAAATTGAAACATCGCAATGTTTTGATTTTTCAATTTATTGTTAATGCCACTGCATTCTCATTGGTGAGAAAAACATAATATTTCAATCTGTTGCTTGAACAAAAATACAACTAAAGGACTCAATTGTGTAAAATACACTTTTATGGATTAATATTCTAAATAGCAATCCCAAGTTTTAATGTTGGGTCAAGCATATGGCTCTTGAGGGGAGTGGGGAGACTTCTTATTAGAGCCCTTTGTATTAGCTTTTCTTAGGTAATATGTTTGTAGTATAAAATTATATAAATCATTTCATATCACATCAATTAAGAAAATTAAAAAATTTAAATTCAACATATTCTTAACATTGCATTTATCACTATAAGATAAATTATAAAAGTTGAAAAAAATGCAGTGTTTGATTTTTCAATTTATTGTTAATGTCATTCCATTTTGAATGGACAGAAAAACATTATATTTGAATATGTTAATTGATAAAAAAAAAACAAGTAATGAACTTAATTGCATAAAATACACATTTATGGATTAATATTCTAAATAGCAATCCGAAATTTCAATGTTGGGTCAAGCGTATTGCTCTTGAAGGGAGTAGCGAGACTTCTTGTTAGAGTCCATTGCATTAGCTTTTTCTTAGGTAATATGTTTGTAGTCTAAAATTATATAAATCATTTCATATTGCATTGTTGGAAATGAGACAATTAAGAAAATTGAAAAATTTAAATTCAACAAATTCTTTACATTACATTTATCCCTATAAAACTTCAAAATTATAAATGTTGAAAAAAATGCAATGTTTTGATTTTTCAATTTATTGTTAATGCCATTGCATTTTGAATGGAGAGAAAAACATAATATTTGAATATGTTAATTGATCAAAAAAAAAAACAAGTAATGGACTTAATTGTGTAAAATACACTTTTATGGATTAAAATTCCAAATAGCAATGCCAAGCTTTAATGTTGGGTCAAGCATATTGCTCTTGAGGGGAGTATGGAGACTTCTTATTAGAGTGCATTGCATTAGTTTTTTCTTAAGTAATATGTTTGTAGTCTGAAATTATATAAATCATTTCATATCGCATTGTCGGAAAGGAGACAATTAAAAAAGTTGAAAAATTTAAATTCAACGGATTCTTAACATTGCATTTAACCATAAAAGACTTTAAAATGATAAATGTTGAAAAATACAATGTTTTGATTTTTCAATTTATTGTTAATGTCATTGCATTTTGAATAGAGAGAACAATATAATGTTTGAATATGTTAATTAATCAAAAATACAAGTAATGGACACAATTGTATAAAATACACGTTTATGGATGACTATTATAAATAGCTATCCCAAGCTTTAATGTTGCATAAAAAATATTGCTCTTGAGGGGACTGGGGAGACTTCTTATTAGAGTCCATTGCATTAGCTTTTTCTTAAGTAATATATTTGTAGTCTAAAATTATATAAATCATTTCATACTGCATTGTTAGAAAGGAGACAATTAAGAAAATTGTAAACTTTAAATTCAACAGATTCTTAACATTCCATGTTTTCATTTCTCAATTTATGTTAATGTCACTGCATTTTGAATGGTAAGAAAAACATAATATTTGAATATGTTAATTAAAGAAAAATACAACTGAAGGACTTATTTGTGTAAAATACACTTTTATGGATTAATATTCTAAATAGCAATCCCAAACTTTAATGTTGGGTGAAGCATATTGCTCTTAAAAGGAGTGGGGAGATTTCTTATTAAAATTCATTCCATTAGCTTTTTCCTAAGTAATATGTATGTAGACTAAAATTATATAAATCATTTCATATCGCATTGTCGGAAAGGAGACAATTAAGAAAATTGCAAAATTTAAATTCAACAAATTTTTAACATTGCGTTTATCCCTATAAGACTTTAAAATTATAAAAGTTGAAAAAATGGAATGTTTTGATTTTTCAATTTCTTGTTAATGCCACTGCATTTTGAATGGTGAGAAAAATACAAGCAGTGGACCCAATTGGATAAAATACCCTTTAGTGGATTAATATTGTAAATATCAATCCCAAACTTTAATGTTGGGTGAAGCATATTGCTCTTGAAAGGAGTGGGAAGACTTCTTATTAAAGTCCATTCCATTAGCTTTTTCCTATGTAATATGTATGAAGATTAAAATTATATAAATCATTTGATATTGCATTGTCGCAAAGGAGACAATTAAGAAAATTATAAAATTTAAATTTAATTGATTATTAACAATGCACAAATCTCTATAAGTCCTTAAAATTCTAAAAGTTGAAAAATTTAATGTTTTGATTTTTCAATTTATTGTGAATGCTACTCCATTTTGAATGCTAAGAAAAACATAATATTTGAATATGTTAATTGAAAAAAATACAAGTAATGGACTCAATTGTATAAAATACATTTTAGTGGACGAATATTATAAATAGGAATCCCAAGCTTTAATGTTGGGTCAAGTATATTGCTCTTGGGGGGAGTGGGGAGACTTCATATTAGAGTCCATTGCATTAGCTTTTTTTTTAAGCAATATGTTTGTAGACTAAAATTATATAAATCATTTGATATCACATTGTCTCAAAGGAGGCAATTAAGAAAATTACAAAAAATGAATGTTTGGATTTTTCAATTTATTGTTAATGCCACTCTATTTTGAATGGTGAGAAAAACATAATATTTGAATATGTTAATTGAAAAAAAATACAAATAATGGACTCAATTGTATAAGATACATTTTAGTAGATGAATATTATAAATAGGAATTCCAAGCTTTAATGTTGGGTCAAGCATATTGCTCTTAAGGGGAGTGGGGAAACTTCATATTAGAGTCCATTGCATTAGCTTTTTCTTAAGTAATATGTTTGTAGACTAAAGTTATATAAATCATTTGATATTGCATTGTCGCAAAGAAAACAATTAAGAAAATTACAAAATTTAAATATAACTAATTATTAACAATGCATAAATCCCTGTAAGTCTTCAAAATTCTAAAAGCTAAAACAATGAATGTTTTGATTTTTCAATTTATTGTTAATGCCACTCCATCTTGAATGGTGAGAAAAAGATAACATTTGAATATGTTAATTGAACAAAAATACAATTAATGGACTCAATTATATAAAATACATTTTAGTGGATGAATATTATAAATAGCAATGCTAAGCTTTAACATTAGGTCAAGCATATTGCTCTTGAGGGGTGTGGGGAAACTTCTTTTTATAGTCTATTGCATTTGCTTTTTCTTAAGTAATATGTTTGTAGATTCAAATTACGTAAACCATTTCAACTTGCATTGTGGCAAAGGAGGCAATGAAAAAAATTACAAAATTTAAATTCAACTAATTATTAACAATGCATTGATCCCTAGAAGTGTTTAAAAGTCTCAAAGTTGGAAAAATACAATGTTTTGATTTTCCAATTTATTGTTAATGCCATTGCATTTTGAATGGTGAGAAAAACATAATATTTGAATATGTTAATTGAACAAAATACAATTAATGGGCTCAATTGGATAAAATACCCTTTAGGGGATGAATATTATAAATAGCAATGCTAAGCTTTAATGTTGAGTGAGGCATATTGCTCTTGAGGAGACAATTAATAAAATTACAAAATCTACATTCAACTAATTATTAACAATAAATTAACCCCTATAAGTCTTTAAAATTCTAAAAGTTGAAAAAATGGAATGTTTTGATTTTTCAATTTATTGTTAATGCCATTGCATTTTGAATAGTGAGAAAAACATAATATATGAATATGTTAATTGAAAAAGAAGATACAAATAATGGACTCAATTGTATAAAATACACTTTAGTGGATGAATATTATAAATAGCAATGCTAAGCTTTAATGTTGGGTCAAGCATATTGATCTTGAGGGGAGTGAGGAAACTTCTTATTAAAGTCCATTTTATTAGCTTTTTCTTAAGTAATATGTTTCTCGGATTGTTGTAAAGGAGACAAGTAAGAAAATTACAAAATTTAAATTCAACTGATTATTAACAATGCATAAATAGTCTTTAAAATTCCAAAAGTTAAAAAAATGCAATGTTTTGATTTTTCAATTTATTGTTAATGTCATTGCATTTTGAATGGTGAGACAATCATATATTTGAATATGTTAACTAAAAAAAAAAAAGTAATGGACTCAATTATATAAAATACACTTTTGGGCATGAATATTATAAATAGCAAGCCTAACCTTTAATGTTGAGTCAAGCATATTGCTCTTGAGGGGAGTGGCGAGTCCATTGCATTTGCTTTTTTCTTTAAGTAATATATTTGTAGACTCAAATTATATTAATCATTTGAACTTGCATTGTGGCAAAGGAGGCAATTACAAAAATTACAAAATTTAAATTCAACCGATTATTAATAATGCATAAATCTCTATAAGTCTTTAAAATTCCAAAAGAAGAAAAAATACAATGTTTTGATTTAATGCCACTGCATTTTGAATGGTAAGAAAAACATAATATTTGAATATGTTAATTGAACAAAAAAACAAGTTATGGACTCAATTGGATAAAATACACTTTAGGGAATGAATATTATAAATAGCAATGGTAAGCCTTAATGTTGAGTGAGGCATATTGCTCTTGAGGAGACAATTAATAAAATTACAAAATCAAAATTCAAATGATTATTAACAATAAATTAACCCCTACAAGTCTTTAAAATTCTAAAAGTTGAAAAAATGGAATGTTTTAATTTTTCAATTTATTGTTAATGTTATTGCATTTTGAATGGTGAGAAAAATATAATATTTGAATACATTAATTGAACAAAAATACAAGTAACGGACTCAATTGGATAAAATACACTTTAGTGGATGAAAATTAGAAAAAGCAATCCTCAGCTTTAATGCTGGGTCAAGCATATTGCTCTTGAGGGGAGTGGCAAAACTTCTTATTATATAGTCTACTGCATTTGCTTTTTCTTAAGTAATATGTTTGTAGACTAAAATTATATAAACCATTTCAACCTATATTGTGGCTATGGAGGCAATTAAAAAATTACAAAATTTAAATTCAACTATTTATTAACAATACATAAATCACTATAAGCCTTTAAAATTCTACAAATTGAATAAATGCAATATTTTGATTTTTCAATTTATTGTTAATGCCACTGTATTTTGAATTGTGAGAAAAACATAATATTTGAATATGTTAATTGAAGAAAAATATAAGTGATGGACTTAATTGTATAAAATACACTTTTTGGGATGAATATTAGAAATAGCAATCCTAAACTTTAATGTTGGGTTAAGCATATTACTCTTGAGGAGAGTGGCGAAACTTCTTATTATATTCCACTGCATTTGCCTTTTCTTAAGTAATATATTTGTAGACTCAAACTATATGAATCGTTTTAACTTGCATTGTGACAATAAAGGCAATTAAAAAAATTACAAAATTTAAACTCAATTGATTATTAACCATACATAAATCCTTATAATTCTTTAAAATTCCAAAAGTTGAAAAAATGCAATTTTTGAGTTTTCAATTTATTGTTAATGCCACTGCATTTTGAATGGTGGGAAAAATATAATATTTGAATATGTTAATTGACGAAAAATATAAGTGATGGACTGATTATTAATAATGCGTAAATCCCTATAAGTCTTTAAAATTCCAAAAGTTGAAAAAATGCAATTTTTGAGTTTTCAATATATTGTTAATGCCACTGCATTTTAAATGGTGAGAAAAACATAATATTTAAATATGTTAATTGAACAAAAATACAAGTAATGGACTCAATTGTAGAAAATACACTTTAATGGATGAATACTATAAACAGCAATGCTAAGCTTTAATGTTGGGTCAAGCATATTGCATTTGAAGGTAGTGGGGAAGCTTCTTATTAGAGTTCATTGCATTTACTTGTTCTTAAGTAATATGTTTGTAAACTAAAATTATATAAATTATTTCAACCTGCATTGTGGCAATGGAGGCAAATAAAAAAAATTCAAAATCTAAATTCAACTAATTATTAACAATGCATAAATCCTTATAGGTTTTTAAAATTCTAAATGGTGAAAAAATGCAATGTTTTGATTTTTCAATTTATTGTTAATGCCACTGTATTTTGAATGGTGAGAAAAACATAATATTTGAATGTGTTAATTGAACAAAAATACTAGTAAACTCAATTGTGTAAAATACACTTTTGTGGTTGAAAATTATAAATAGCAATTGCAAACATTAATGTTGGGTCAAGCATATTGCTTTTGAGGGGAGTGGCGGAAACTTTAGTGGATGAATACTATAAATAACAATGCTAAACTTTAATGTTGTGTCAAGCATATTACTCTTGAGGAGTATGGGGAAACTTCTTTTTATAGTCTATTGCATTTGCTTTTTCTTAAGTGATATGTTTGTTGATTCAAATTATATAAACCATTTCAACTTGCATTATGGCAAAGGAGGCAATAAAAAAAATTACAAAATCCAAATTCAACTAATTATTAACAATGCATTAATCCTTAAAGTCTTTATAATTCTAAAAGTTGAAAAAAATGGAATGTTTTGATTTTTCAATTTATTGTTAGTGCCATTGCATTTTGAATAGTGAGAGAAACATAATAATTGAATATGCTAATTTAACAAAAATACAAGTAATGGACTTAATTTTGTAAAATACATTTTAGTGGATGAATATTATAAATAATAATGCTAAGCTTTAATGTTGGGTCAAGCATATTGCTCTTAAGGGTAGTGGGGAAGCTTCTTATTATAATCCATTACATTTGCTTTTTCCTAAGTAATATGTTTGTAAACTAAAATTATATAAATCATTTCAACCTGCATTGTGGCAATGGAGGCAAATAAAAAAATTACAAAATCTGTATTCAACTGATTATTAACAATACATAAATCCCTATAGGTTTTTAAAATTCTAAATGTTGAAAAATGCAATGTTTTGAATTTTCAATTTATTATTAATGCCACTGTATTTTGAATGGTGAGAAAAACATAATATTTGAATATCTTAATTGAACAAAAATACAAGTAATTGACTCAATTATATAAAATACACTTTAGTGGATGAATATTATAATTAGCAATCCCAAATTTTAATATTGGGTCAAGCACATTGTTCTTGACGGGAATAGGGAAACTTCTTCTTATAGTCTATTGCATTTGCTTTTTCTTAAGTAATATATTTGTCGATTCAAATTATATAAACCATTTCAACTTGCATTGTGGCAAAGGAGGCAATGAAAAAAATTATAAAATCTAAATTCAACTAATTATTAATAATGCATTAATCCCTATATGTCTTTATAATTCTAAAAGTTGAAAAAATGAAATGTTTTGATTTTTCAATTTATTGTTAGTGTCATTGCATTTTGAATGGTGAGAAAAACATAATAATTGGATATGTTAATTTAACAAAAATACAAGTAATGGACTTAATTGTGTAAAATACACTTTAGTGGGTAAATACTATAAATAGCAATTCTACACTTTAATGTTGGGTCAAGCATATTCCTCTTGAGAATAGTGGGGAAGCTTCTTATTATAGTCCATTGTTTTTGCTTTTCCTTAAGTAATATGTTTGAAAACTAAAATTATATAAATCATTTCAACCTATATTGTGGCAATGGAGGTAAATAAAAAAATTACAAAATTTAATTTCAACTGATTATTAACAATACATTAATCTTTATAAGTTTTTATAATTCTAAAAGTTGAAAAAATGGAATGTTTTGATTTTTCAATTTATTGTTAGTGTCATTGCATTTTGAATGGTGAGAGAAACATACTAATTGAATATGTTAATTGAACAAAAATACAAGTAGTGGACTCAATTGTGTAAAATACACTTTTGTGGTTGAAAATTATAAATAGCAATCCCAAACTTTAATGTTGGGTCAAGCATATTGCTCTTGAGGGGACTGGGGAAACTTCTTATTATAATCTATTGCATTTGCTTTTTCTTAAGTAGTATGTTTGTTGATTCAAATTATATAAACCATTTCAACTTGCATTGTGACAAAGGAGGCAATGAAAAAAATTACAAAATTTAAATTCAACTGATTATTAACAATACATTAATCCCTATAAGTTTTTATAATTCTAAAAGTTGAAAAAATGGAATGTTTTGATTTTTCAATTTATTGTTAGTGGCATTGCATTTTGAATGGTGAGAGAAACATACTAATTGAATATGTTAATTGAACAAAAATACAAGTTGTGGACTCAATTGTGTAAAATACACTTTTGTGGTTGAAAATTATAAATAGCAATCCTAAACTTTAATGTTGGGTCAAGCATATTGTTCTTAAGGGGATTGGGGAAACTTCTTATTATAATCTATTGCATTTGTTTTTTCTTAAGTAATATGTTTGTTGATTCAAATTATATAAACCATTTCAACTTGCATTGTGGCAAAGGAGGCAATGAAAAAAATTACAAAATTTAAATTTAACTAATTATTAACAATGCATTATGTTGTTCCCACAGCCTTGTATGGGTTGTAATTGTTGTCAACGAGGGTTAAGTGTGCAAGAGAGTAAAGTCACATGGAAGGGCAGCAAAGTCACATGGAAGGGCAAGAAAGTAAATCTGCAGCATAAGGGCAAGAACGTAAATCTGCCATGTAAGCCCTATTAGGGTTTCATGGAAGAGAGTATATAAAGGCCTTGGAAGACAAAACTAGGGAAGAGGGCCAACACAATTGAATAAACAGCAACCCTACAGCAACCGGCCAAAAGGAAGAGAGAGCAGAACGGCAAGAGATCAGAAACAACACCACCAGGAGAGCAAACCAGAAACGTCACCACCGGGAGAGCAAACCAGAACGTGCAACCTCCTGCAAGCAAACCAGAAACACGTCCTGCAAGCAAACCAGAAACACGTCCTGCAAGCAAACCAGAAACACATCCTGCAGGCAAACCAGAAACGCCTCCTGCAAGCAAACCAGAAACACATCCTGCAACCAAACCAGAAACGCACAACCAGCAAGAGGAGAAATAAGAAACAGACCACCCGGAAGAGAAGACAGCAGACCTGGTATCCGTGAGACCACCCGGAAGAGAAGACAGCAGACTAGAAGCGTGAGGCAGGGCAAGAGACGTGAACCAGAAAAACCAGTAGTGTAAGGCAGGCCAAGAGACGTGAAACAGCAGACCAGGAGCGTGAGACCAGAACGTGCAACGGCGTGACTGATCAGAAGCGTGGGGCAGGCCGTGAGACGTGAAACGGCAGACCAGAAGCTTGAGTGCAAGCTGTGAAACCTTGAGACGGTGAAAGCAGGAGCTGTGTGAGACAACCTAGAGAAGGAATTTGGCGAAGCATCGGAAAGAACTCAACGTATTTCTAGATTTCTTCAAGAGAGGTTAGAGAGCGTTGCGGTGAACTTCTAAGCGGCAGTGGAGCAGCCTTTCAATTCAACAGAGGCAAGACAAGCTAGACGAAGGGTAGACACAGTAAGTGACACTCTTTGTATTGTACTTGCTTAGTAATTGCAATAGTGAAAGGAGCAGAAGATTAAGACATCCATTGTAACTGGAATTCTCAAGTATAGTGGATAGTCTCAGTAAGGGAGAGTCCCTACCACCGTGGATGTACGTCACGTTGACGGAACCACGTAAATCTCGTGTGTCCTTAATTTGCTTTACGTTCTGTGTTTTGAATTGAGTTGTGAACGCAGCTAAAGTATCAGCCAACCCATAACCTAACGAAGACCTAAACAAGAACATCCGAATTGTCTATTAGGCAAGGTGTCTGAAAGGTGACTTTGGGGACTATTGTGATTAGTAGGTAGCAATAGATCTACCTTAGTCGAATCTGAGAAAGAGTTCGCTTTTAAGAAGAGATTGAAGTTGTTCACTTTCCTGCGAATTGCGAATTGTGGTGATACTGATTCACCCCCCCTCTCAGTATCACAAACTAGTAGATCCTAGGGTGAAGTTGGGAACTTCAATTGGTATCAGAGCACAGGTTCACCAGGATAAAGCTTAACAGCTTGGTGTACTAGTTTGAAGAGCTCCAGAAGTTTTAACTTGTTTAGCATACTGAGAAATGGACGCCGGTACCAACACCAGCACTACTTACAGCAAGAAGGTTCCAATCTTCAACGGAACCAACTACCATATGTGGAGAGCGAGAATGCAGGTGGTATTTGCAACCATGGGCATGAACGTGGTGAAATCTGTACAGGAGGGTTTTGAGCCTCCAGAAGAAGGTAAAGATCCAACCCCAGAGGAATTAAGACAGTTTGAGATAAATGGGAAGGCCTCAAATGTCATCATTTCAGCATTGACAGATGCTGAATATGCTAAAGTTATGGACTGCAAATCTGCCAAGGAGATATGGGACAGATTGCAGAAAGTCTATGAAGGTGATGGCAGAATGAAGGAGGCCAAGCTTCAAGTTTTCAAGGAGAGATATGAATCTCTCATAATGCAGAAAAATGAGACAGTCCAAGAGTTCTTCACCAGGGTTATTGATGCTGTAAACGATCTTAGAAGTCATGGGAAGAACAAGAAGGACTCATCTATTGTGAAGAAAATTCTGAGAATTCTGCCTGAGAGGTTTGCCTCAAAGGTGGCAGCCATAGAGGAGAGTAGAGATCTCAATTCTATGTCTCTGCATGATCTCCAGTGCAATCTCATTGCATATGAGATGAGAATAAAGTCAACTGAGAGCTCCTCAACGTCAAAGGTATCAAAGGAGGCAGCTTTCAAAGCTATGAAACACTTGAAGATAAAAGAAGCGGAAGAATCATCCAGCGAGGATGATGATGATGATGAGGAAGAAAGTGAAGGTGAAGTGTTGGCATACTTCACAAGGAAATTCAAAAGGGGGTCTAAGAAGGGAAAAGGACAGTTGTCCTTGAGATGTTATCGTTGTGGACAGACTGGACACTTTGCTTCTCAGTGCAAAGTGAAACTTGATGATGAAGATGAGGATGGTGATGATGAGCAGAATTCAAAATGGAGAAGACCATCATTCAAGTCAAGGAAGTCCAGCAAGAAGACTGCTAGCCCACAGAAGAAGAAGAGAGGCTCATTCAAGAGTTATGTGAGCCAGACAAAAGAAGCCGATGAGGAGGAAGATGTAGACTCATCAGATGAGCATGCCTTTATGGCATCAACTCAAAGTGGTAGTTCAACCTCTGAAGAGGAAGAGGAGGTTGATGAAGAAGAACCAGATTTTGAAGCTGAGTTGGAAGCAGCTTCAAAGGAGATAATCAAAAGGGGCAGAACCATAAGAAGGTTAGAGGCCCACATAAAACAAGTTGAAGCAAAGTCTGAGGAAGCTGAAAGTCAAAAGGATGAAATAAGGGCTGAACATATTGACTTGAAGAGAAGATTTGAAGAACATATCAAAATATGTGAAGACCTTACTATGGAGCTTGGCTCAAGGACTTCAACAATTGAAGAAATGGAGATAGAGTTGCTGAGACTTCAGCAACAACTCAAAAGGAGTGAAGAGAACGTGCAGAAGCTTGAAATGATAGGAGAAACAAGTTCTGCAAGAGAAAAGAAGAATGAAGAGAAAGTGCAGCAATCTGAGGCTGCATTGCCTAAAGATAATAAGAATGTGCCACAGAAGTTGAAAGAGAAGGTTGTGACTCAGGAGAAGATAGCTGAGAATAAAGAGGATTTGAAGAAGCAACCTAGGGTGGCAAACAAAAATGAAGAAAAGAAGATCAGCCAGCAAAGGGCTATGGCTGAACAGAAGAAGGAGAAAAAGGTAGCTGAAATGAAAGCCACACAAGCAAAGAAGCCAGCCACGTTGCCTACACAGCAAGTAATGAACAAAAGAAAACAAGCTGTGATTAGACCCAAGAAGAGGCAGTTTCAAGGTCACTGTCTTTATTGTGGAGTTTGGGGTCATAAGGCAAGTAACTGCTGGTGGAGAAGGCCAGTATATGTCTCCAACTTGAGAAGATATGATGCTGTATACAGGGGGAGACAATACAAAATTCAGAGGAGAACACCTGTCGTGAGTTCTTGCACATACTGTAAAAAGCAAGGACACACTGACAAGGATTGTTGGTGGAAGCCCAAACCAGTGGTTTTAAAGAACAAGTTTGCTATATTGGGAGACTTGGAACAGTGTGAAAGGTGTGGGCAGGATGACCATAATGCCAAGAGATGCATGACACTTCTCCCTGAGCAAGAGAAGGCACTCAATGGCATAGTGAAAACAAGCGGTGTAGTCAAAGCTGAGAAAAAGGAGAAAGCTATCTTCCAGCCAATTCAAAAGAAGGAATATAAAGCTAAAAGGGAGGTGGCTAATATAGCTGAAATTGCACTCAAAGCTGACTACAAGGATAAGCAGTGGATCCTTGACAGTGGATGCACTTCACACATGACGGGAGACAAGAGTAAATTGTCAAAGCTAAACAAGTCAAGAGAAGGCAGAGTCAAGTTTGGCAATGATGATTCACTCAACATCAGTGGTCAAGGGTCAGTAAATATTGGAAAAGGAAAGCTGAAAGATGTTCTGCATGTTGAAGGACTCAGATATAATCTAGCATCTGTCAGCCAACTATGCAATGAAGACCATAAAGTGATATTCACAAAAACAGGTTGCCAAGTAAAGAGTAAAGAAGGCAATACTGTTGCAGCTGGGAAAAGAACAGCTGGAAATTTATATGTAATTGATGAGGACAAGACAAACAGCTGTTTACTTACAAAAGAAGAAGAAAATCAACTCTGGCATCGGAGGCTGGGACACTTAACACAGAAGAACATGAGGAAGCTGACCACTACTCATGCAATCAGAGACATTCCAGACCTTAAGAGAGAGAGGGAGTATGTCTGCTCAGCATGCTCTAAAGGAAAACAGGTCAGAAAGCAGTATAAGACCAAAGAGGTCAGTTCTAAAGCAGTACTTGACATTGTGCATACTGATTTGTGTGGGCCGATGAGAACAAAAGGGTTGAATGGTGAGAGGTACTTCATCTTGTTTGTTGATGATTATTCTAGAAGGACCTGCATCATGCACCTCACACATAAGTCAGAAGTTTTGAAATGCTTCAAGAGATACAGAAGATTGGCTGAAAATGAGAGTGGAAAGAAGATCAAAGTATTGAGGTCAGATCAAGGCACTGAATTCACAAATGGAGCTTTTGAAGATTACCTTGAGAAGCATGGAATTCACCATCAGATGGCAGCAGCAAGAACTCCTCAACAGAACGGGGTGGTAGAGAGGAAAAATAGAGCTGTGGTTGAAATGGCAAGAACTCTACTGCTGGAATCCAAGCTTCACACAAGATTTTGGACAGAAGCAACATTTACAGCCGTGCACCTATTGAACAGAGTTTCACTAAGGCCCAATACTGATAAGACTCCATATGAGCTATGGAGTGGGAAGAAGACAACAGCCAAGTATCTTAGAATCTTTGGCAGCCCATGTTTTGTGAAGAATAAGGAGCAAAACTTGGGAAAATTCCATGCTAGGTCAGATGAAGGCATCTTTGTGGGATACTCAGCAAAGACAAAAGGTTACAGAGTTTTTCTGCATAAACTGGGAAAAGTGGTCACTTCCAGTGATGTGAGAATAGATGAAAACTGGAAAACAACGCATAATGGAGAAGCTGAGGATAGTGAAGAAGATGACTTCAAGATAGATGAAGAATCTGACCAACATGAGGAAGTGGGAAAAGAAGTAAGTTCAGACTCAGAGAAGAGTGAGTCTGAAGATGAAGAAGGAGATTCTCTTGCAACTAAGACTGTGCAAGAAAGAAAGACAAAGAAGACATGGACCAGTGCTCATCAAGAAAATCAGATCATAGGTGACCCATCAGCAGGAGTTACAACAAGAAGAAGAATTGTGGGAGCTACTACTTTACTCTCACAAGTTGAACCTAAATCTGTTGAAGAGGCTACACAAGATCTAACTAAATCTCTGTCCACAGAGCTGTTTGAAAAGCACAGAATGAGTCTGTCTGTGCGAATGCCTCCTCAAGCCTAAAAATCAGGTGAATCCTCCATCTCTACTTTGCGAGTTTTTCAGATTTGTAATTGGTTGGCAAAGGGGGAGAGAAGCAACAGTGCAGGGGGAGCTGTTAAGGAAGGGGGAGTGCATATTTAGGGGGAGTTGTAATCCATCTGCTTCTGGATTATTACTCTAAGAAGATTATGAAAGACTACTGCATAATGGCTTTTGTTATGAATGTTGCCAACAATTACAAAGGGGGAGATTGTTGTTCCCACAGCCTTGTATGGGTTGTAATTGTTGTCAACGAGGGTTAAGTGTGCAAGAGAGTAAAGTCACATGGAAGGGCAGCAAAGTCACATGGAAGGGCAAGAAAGTAAATCTGCAGCATAAGGGCAAGAACGTAAATCTGCCATGTAAGCCCTATTAGGGTTTCATGGAAGAGAGTATATAAAGGCCTTGGAAGACAAAACTAGGGAAGAGGGCCAACACAATTGAATAAACAGCAACCCTACAGCAACCGGCCAAAAGGAAGAGAGAGCAGAACGGCAAGAGATCAGAAACAACACCACCAAGAGAGCAAACCAGAAACGTCACCACCGGGAGAGCAAACCAGAACATGCAACCTCCTGCAAGCAAACCAGAAACACGTCCTGCAAGCAAACCAGAAACACGTCCTGCAAGCAAACCAGAAACACGTCCTGCAAGCAAACCAGAAACACATCCTGCAGGCAAACCAGAAACGCCTCCTGCAAGCAAACCAGAAACACATCCTGCAACCAAACCAGAAACGCACAACCAGCAAGAGGAGAAATAAGAAACAGACCACCCGGAAGAGAAGACAGCAGACCTGGTATCCGTGAGACCACCCGGAAGAGAAGACAGCAGACTAGAAGCGTGAGGCAGGCCGAGAGACGTGAACCAGAAAAACCAGTAGTGTGAGGCAGGCCAAGAGACGTGAAACAGCAGACCAGGAGCGTGAGACCAGAACGTGCAACGGCGTGACTGATCAGAAGCGTGGGGCAGGCCATGAGACGTGAAACGGCAGACCAGAAGCTTGAGTGCAAGTTGTGAAACCGTGAGACGGTGAAAGCAGGAGCTGTGTGAAACAACCTAGAGAAGGAATTCAGCGAAGCATCGGAAAGAACTCAACGTATTTCTAGATTTCTTCAAGAGAGGTTAGAGAGTGTTGCGGTGAACTTCTAAGCGGCAGTGGAGCAGCCTTTCAATTCAACAGAGGCAAGACAAGCTAGAAGAAGAGTAGACACAGTAAGTGACACTCTTTGTATTGTACTTGCTTAGTAATTGCAATAGTGAAAGGAGCAGAAGATTAAGACATCCATTGTAACTATAATTCTCAAGTATAGTGGATAGTCTCGGTAAGGGAGAGTCCCTACCACCGTGGATGTACGTCACGTTGACGGAACCACGTAAATCTCGTGTGTCCTTAATTTGCTTTACGTTCTGTGTTTTGAATTGAGTTGTGAACGCAGCTAAAGTATCAGCCAACCCATAACCTAACGAAGACCTAAACAAGAACATCCAAATTGTCTATTAGGCAAGGTGTCTGAAAGGTGACTTTGGGGACTATTGTGATTAGTAGGTAGCAATAGATCTACCTTAGTCGAATCTGAGAAAGAGTTCGCTTTTAAGAAGAGATTGAAGTTGTTCACTTTCCTGCGAATTGTGAATTGTGGTGATACTGATTCACCCCCCCTCTCAGTATCACAAACTAGTAGATCCTAGGGTGAAGTTGGGAACTTCAAGATCCCCTTCACTAAAAAGGTTACAACAAAAAAAGAAAGAAGTTGCTTCTAAAGCCATCTCTCCTAAAGAAAACAATGATGATGATGAAGTAATCAATACATTTAAGAAGAAGAAGAAATTATTATGCTAACCAAGAGGGTTACCTAACTATGGAGAAAGAAAAACAAGATAGCAAAAGATTGTTCAAGAGTGACCATGGCAAGGATGAAATCATTTGTTACAATTGTAAGAAACTTGGTCACATTGCTCACAACTATCTTACAAATAAGAAGAAGGACAAAAACTAGTAAAAAAGCCCTTAAAGCTAATTAAGATAACCCAAGCATTCTCATAATGTTAAAGTCAATTTAACATTCATGACTATAAAGGATAAGGTAAACTCTAATTATTATACTTTTAATTATGATTGATGAGTTGTATAACATTATAGATTGCATAGATAAGAAACTCAAAGACATACTTGTCAATAATAAGAGTCTTTAAGCTTAGAATATCTTATTAACCATGAAGTTGGATCCTTATAAGGTGAGATTGCTTTTCTAAAAGATGAGAATATGTTTTTAAAAGATAAGGTCAAGTTACTCACTAAAAAAAATAATAAGTTGGATAACATCTATAATGAAAAAAAGACTTGTGAAGCTCTTAGATGAAAATATTCATCTTAAGAAAGAAGTATATATACTTTAAGAGTCTTTCTTTAAGTTTGCTTAAAGTAAGGACAAACTAAACATGCTACTTGACTCTCAAAAGTCTTAAAGTGAAAAATTAGTTTTGGCTATGCATATTATGCATATTAACCCAAAGCCTCTCAAGGTAAGGCAACTTATGATTACACACATGCACAATTATCTAGTAGTGCATCATATAAGAATGCTCATGCATCATATTATGGTAAAAGAGCATCTCATAAGTATGTGTATATATATATATATATATATATATATATAATAGACATAAAGACCTATAACATCTCATAGGCATATAATTTTTCATGATAAATGGCATAATCATGATATATGTGATATTTATGCATATAATATTATGCTAAAAATCATGTTAGATGCAATTTTTGATGATGACTATGGTCATAAGTAATATTCATGCAATTTGAGATGAAGACTAAATGATTATTCCCTTATAGGTTTTACAAGCATTATTATGACCTAACATGCAAGGAAATGGTGTTCAATATAGGGCCCTGCTAATGAATAATGAGTGATAGGCTACCAATTATTGCTATAATGTCACCACAACAAATTACTAGTCACGAAGCACTTTACTCGATTTGTCTTTACCACTCATTTAGCCTATGTAATACTTAGATCATTTGAGGTTTCAACACCTTAAATCAATCTTAGGATATTAGAGGTGCCACCAACCATTTAAGGTGTGGTTGGAACACCTTATCCACTAGTTCAAAGAACTACATTATTCTTTGAACTAGCAAGACTACGTTAACATAACTCTTTGGGGTTCAAGGGTATGGTTACGCTTGGTGGAAGTTAAAATTAATACAAACTCCCATTGTGAATGACATTACTATGACTTTAACATTGATTATATTTTTATGATTCTTCCTACTTTAATATTTTATTTGTTTACTTTTGTTGATGCCATATAATTTAGGAAATTTTTGTCATGAACACATACGAGAAAATGTCGATGCAATAGGGAGTGAGATCAAGGTTCAAAAAAATTTGTGAGACAATTTTTATTAAGGTTTCAAGCCTCAATAGGAAGTGTGTTAGGGTTATAAAGGGCTTTTTCCAAAGATCCCTTATAACTAAAAGAAAATATAAGAATGTTAAGATTTTTCATAGGTTATCTCTTGCACTGAAAAGCTTTGAAAAGGATAAGATGTGTTTAACAAAGTTCCCTCACTTTGATACAATTTTGGAAAAGTTTGGGGTGCTTTTTATTATGATCCTTTGCACCTGGGTAACATTTAAAAGATCTGAGATGCTTTTATAGTCACCCCTTGCATCGAGATAAATTTTTGAAAGGTTTGGGATGTTTTTACATTGATTCCTTACACCAAGGTAATTTTTAAAAAGTTTGTGATGCTTTTATGGTGATCCCTTACACTGAAAAAATTTTTTAAAGGTTCAAGATGCTTTTATGATAATCCTTTACACTAAGGTAATTTTTGAAAGGATAACTTGAAATTTTAGGAATTTATGTAATTTCCTATTATTATTGTTATCATTATTATTATTTAGGGATAGGAAAATTTTGAGGGATTTTTGGAAATTTTGATGTTACAGTAAACTTATGTAATTTTAGGAATTTATGTAAATTTGTTTTTGGAATTTAGATGAAAAGATTATCCTTTTGAAAAAAATTAATTTAGAAAGATGTGAGACCTTTGGAAATTTCAAATTAAAAAATCATCAGATATTTTAAAAGTTTGAAAATGAAAGAATTTAAAAAGATTAAAGAATTCAAAAGAATGAAAATGGAGAATATTCAAAATTGAGAAATTAAGAAAGATTAGAAACCTTTTTGCCTTTTAGAAACATTCAAAAGTTATACACTTTTCATAAAACAACAAAAAAAATAATGATCCAATCAAATGGGTTAACCCATTTTAACCGATTTAGGGTATATAAAAAAGAAACAAAAAGAAAAAAGGGTTAAAATGATGTTGTATTGAATAAAAGGAGTCGGGCTTAGAGCTAAAACGACATCATTTTGAATAAAAGACACCAAGTAAAAGTAATAAAATGACATCATTTTGAAATTAACAAACAAAAGCTTAAAGCTTGAAGTGACATCATTTTGATGTTGCTTATAAATATATCATTTTAAGCCAAACCCTATGGAATTTTCACATCATCAGTCCCCTCCCCAAATTTTCCTTTCTCTCTTAATTCTAACATCCCAAATCTCCATTTTCTCATTTTCTTATTGCCAAATCCTTCAAAAAATAGAATGTTCTTGTTTTCATAATACCCACAACTAATATCACTCATTTTAGCTTTAGTTTGATGTAAGGCCACCATTTTTGGGGTTTAAGGGCTACAATATTCATGTCTAAAGAGTTTAGGAGTCTAATTTTGTGATCTAGGCATTAAGTTAAAGTATAAAGCTTAATTCTTCTTTTGGTAACCTTTTTTCTTTCCATTTTTATTTTTTAAATATACTTTTAAAGCTCTTTTTTTTTTTCCAAATGTTCCCTTTTAGGACTTTTTGAATTTCTTTTTGAGAAAAAAAGATCTTTTTTTTGTTACTTTCTTTTCTTTTAGTTTTTTTTTTTTTTAAAGAGAGTTGAAAGAAACCAATTCAATTAGGGTTATGTTTTGTTGTTTGCATTATTTGATCTAATGGGGTTGTATTTTGTGGTTAGCTCATGTTTATAGGTTCATTTTGACCCAATTTGGCTTGGTTTGTTTGTTTGGATTTGACTCGGCCAACTCGAATTTGAATTTCATAATTTTTATTTTTTAACCCTTTTCTTCATCCATTTTTCTTGAAATTTTGGTTTTCATTCTTTTTTTTTTTTTTGCTCTTTCTTTACTATAGTTTTGTTTGTTTTTTGTTTTTTTTTTATGTATATCTTTTCCATTTCTTCCTTTTTTATCTTTGTGCATTTATAGACAAGCATGTATCAAACCTACCATTATTTTAGAAAAAGAAACCTTTCATTTATACATAAACTCATACAATATCTAATATAACGCTATAATAATCAATTAAATATTCCAAATATTAACTAGTTTCTTTTTTTTTTTTTTTAGGGTTCTTCCTCTATTGACCCGTGATGTTGCAATGTGTTGACAAGTCTATATTTCACTACAACGGACTAAAATGCTTTGAGTAGGGCTCTAATGACAGTGGTAACAACTTTTTTGAAAATATGAGTGGTATTTTTTGCTTTTCTTTTTTCTTACTTCCCATATGTAATTTATAATGGTGATTGCTTACCTACTCATCTATAAGATCTTAACAATATATGAATGTTTATAATTAGCTATTATTTGTTTTCAGTGTTATATGGATCAATGAATTTCAAGAGTGCTTTTTATTTATGATGGTGATTGTTTGTTTTTAGTGTTTTAAACCCTTGCTAGTTTTGTCAAGTGCCTTTCCTATTGTTTTTTTTTTTATGTTGTCCCTTTCTTTAACTTTTTCCCTACATACCTCCTTTCCTAATAGCATTTTAAGTTGCCCTTAAATAACTCAAAATGCCATGTAGCTGGCTGATTCTTATTAGCCAAAAAGTGATAAAACAAATTTGGTAATAGTTGTTATGGTAAATATAGAAATCATTGGAATTTTATGGATTTTTGACATTATTTAGTTCAATTTTAGTTTTTTTTTTTTAATTAGGGTTTTGGGGCTTCATAGGCTTCTTAAAGATACTTGAAGATGGGCCTTAACTTGGGCTGAGTTGGATTAACTTGAAATAAGGATAGGCTTAGGCCTAGGCTTACTTGAGATTTGGCTATATAGCCATAGGCTCCTTTGTATTTTGTATTTGCTATTGCTTTGTACTTTTGCAATTCATAATTAGCTCTTAAAAGATCACTTCTTTATTCTTTACTTTACTTTCTTTGTCCAAAACCTACAACATTGTAAATATGATGCTAGAAAAATAATGATACAATAGGTATTAAAGCTAACACTTAATGATCTAAGAAAATTTGGGCAACTAAAACTAAATGAATTATTTGTCGTTATGACTTAAAAGCAATATAAAGAAAAATGAATGGTACTAAATAATGGCTACTCTAAACATATAACAAGGAATCTCAAAAGCTTCATTTCCCTCAAGAAAATAGATAGCAAGACGATAACATTTGGAAACAATGCCAAAGGTAAAATTATTAGGCTTAACAAAATAGGTAAGGGAAAGTCCTTAATGATTGACAATATTTCACTTGTTAAAAGACTCAAATTCAATTTATTGAGTATTAGTCAATTATGTGATAGTGACTATAAAGTATCATTTGAAAAAAATACTTGTCATGTTGCTTAATCTAAAACAAATGATCCCTCATTTGTTGCTAAGCAATAGAATGATGTGTATATTATTGATTTACACACTTTGACCTAACAAGATATTAAGTGTTTTACCTCTATTAGTAAAGAATCATTGATGTGACATCAAAAGTTGAGTTATGCGTGTATGAAGCAATTATCAAGGCTTCACTAACATAACCTTGTAGAAGATCTTTTGAAGGTGAAATTTGAAAAGGACAAGATGTGTGATACAAATCAAATGGGTAAGTAAAGAAAAAGCTCTTTCAAGAGTAAAAATGTAGTATATCTACTTCAAGACCCTTAAAGTTATTGCATATGGAATTGTTTGGTCCTACTCGTATTTCATCTTTACATGGTAAGTCATATGCATATATTATTATAGATGATTATAATAAGATTTGTATAAGTTATATTTCTAACTCATAAGGACGAGTGCTTAAAAAACTTTAAGGGATTTTGTATGTAAGTCCAAAATGAAAGATGGTATCATGTTTGCATGGTAAGTAAGAAAAAGCTCTTTCAAGAGTAAAACTGTAGTATCTATTTTAAGACCCTTAAAGTTATTGCATATGGAATTGTTTGGTCCTACTTGTATTTCATCTTTACATGGTAAGTCATATGCATATATTATTATAAATGATCATAGTAGATTTGCATAAGTTATATTCCTAACTCATTAGGATGAGTGCTTAAAACCTTTGCGGGATTTTGTAAGTAAGTCCAAAATGAAAGATAGTATTATGTTACTTTAAATTGGAAGTAACCATGATGCTGAGTTTAAGAATAAAACTTTAAGAATTTTTGCAATTTTCAAGGTATCTTTCACAACTTTTTAGCTCTAAGACTTCCATAACAAAATGAAGAAACTAAAAGAAAGAATCAAACCTTTGTAAGAAATGGCTAAAATCATGTTAAATGAGTATAGCCTTCCTTAATAATTTTGAGCAAAAACAATCCATATTGCTTGTTATATGTGCAATAAAATTTTCATTCATCCAACTTTTACAAAGACCCCTTATGAGTTGTGGAATGGAAGAAAGTCTAGAATAAACTTCTTATGAGTCTTTGGTTGCAAATGTTATATTCTAAACACAAAAGACAACTTAGGCAAGTTCGATTCTAACATAGATAGAGGTATCTTTTGAGGATACTCTTCTAGTAGTAAGGTGTATAAGTGTTTAACAAGAATCTTTTATTGTAAAAAAGTCTATACATATTACATTTGATGGATTTAAACCTTTTTCCTCCTAGAAAGAAATAGTTAAATGATCTTGCAAGTACACAAAAAGAAAAAGCTTGGAGAAAGGCAAATGATGCATCAAGGAAACAATAACATTTTTATGATGTTCAAATAAAGTAGAGTGAACAACTTGAAGTGAATAAGTCCAACCTTCCAAAAGATGGCAATCTTGATAGTTTTTATTCAATGAGTTCTAAGAGAGTGGAAACATGCAAGAAAGATGTTTTAAGGTCAAATTATTAGTAACCCTTATGATCCTTTAAGAACTTAGTTTACATGTATGAACACTAATATTGTAGCATTTGTTTCACAAATAAAAACTAGTATATGTAAATGATGTATTAATTGACTAGTCTTGGGTGCATGTAATGAAGGATGACCTTAACTAGTTAAAGAAAAATAAGGTTTGAGCTTTCATTCCAGGCTTAGCCTATTATCGGAACGAGTTTTCAAAAATAACGCTTGATAAAGTATCCAAATTATAAGAAATTAGGCAAAGCTAGTTGTTAGAGGCTATAATCAACAAGAAGCCATCAATTATGATGAGAATTTCATCCTAGTTGCAAGGTTAGAGACCATGTAGAATGTTGATTGCATTTTGTATACATAAGAGTTTTAGGTTATCCGAAATGAATATGAAGAGTGCATTTCTTAATGGTTACATTATGGAAGAAGTCTATATTGATCAACCTCTTAACTTTAAAAGCAAAGAGTTTTAGATTATATTTACAAGTTTTCAAAAGCTTTGGATGAGTTAAAGCAAGCACTAAGAGCTTGGCATGAAAGGTAAGCTCTTTCTTAGTTGACA
The DNA here is from genome assembly GCA_020883675.1 of Bruguiera gymnorhiza. Taxonomy (NCBI): domain Eukaryota; kingdom Viridiplantae; phylum Streptophyta; class Magnoliopsida; order Malpighiales; family Rhizophoraceae; genus Bruguiera; species Bruguiera gymnorhiza. Next base: position 31,862 of record JAIRCJ010000637.1, read on the forward strand.
AAAGCTACAATAAATGTAAAGTTGACATTACTTCTTTTTACTAAATCAAAAGTTAAGTATTTGTTAATTTTCAACTTTGGTGTTAATGATATCATATTAGTACTACTAATAAATCATTGTGCAAGGAGTTTGCTAGTGATATGAAAACAAAATTTAAGATGAGTATAATAGGAGAATTGATTTCTTTCTTGGACTTTAAATCAAATAATAAAGGATGGAATCTTTATTAACCAAACCAAGTATGCAAGGAGCTATTGAAGAAGTTTAACATGGATAATTCCCAAACCTTGTGGCACTCCAATAACCACTTTCAAAAAGTTGAATAGTGATTAAAATGGTAAGGTTGTTGAATCAAAAGTAGAATAGAGGTATGATTGGTTGTCTTCTCTATCTTATTATTAATGGACCAAACTTGATGTTCATTTGTTTGTTTATATGCAAGATTTCAATCCTGCCCAATAGAGTCACACCTAATTACCCTTAAAAAAGTGCTTAGGTACATAAAGGGTGGTATCCCAAAGGAATAAACCTTTGACTTAGTGGATCACTCAAACCCAACTTTTATGGGAAATTGAACTAAAAGGAAAAGTACCACAAAATACCATGGTCAATTCCTTAGCTAAACCTTAGCCTCATCATGTAGTAAAAAGTAAGGTTTATTTGTTCTTTTACAATTGAAGTAAAGGTACATGATAGTAGGAACTTGTTGTACTCAATTGCTTTAAAATGAAACAGACCTTAGAGGATTTTAGATTATACTACTCCCATATACCTCTTATGTGTGAATAACATAACTA